>MU223473.1:3619623-3630595 GCA_018584345.1 Thuja plicata
TAAATGATATGTATAATGAATAGTCACTTCATTTAGTATCAACAGCCACATCTCTCTATAATGAATAGTCACAACTATTCATTATAGATTCTATATATAAATACAAATATATTTTTGTAGAATCAATTAATAAAAAAGGTAATTGTATTCTACTGCATACATTCGGTTTACATCTCATCTCCTGATCTATAATTCCTTAACAATAACATGGACCTGGATGTACTATTTCTTTAAAATTAATAAAGATAAGTCTTTTTTCTTCATATATGCAATTGTTTCATTAATCATTTTACAATTAGTCCCTCAGATAAACCAATAGAACTTCTTCAAAGTGATAGTTTTATGTGCATGCTTCTTGAATTGATTCAATATAGTTCATATTTTCAATTGGTTTTCTCATTTTGCATGGTTAAATTCTGTTGATTGAGGCCTCAGTCAATTGGGTTGTCATTTGAGAAGTATTACCCTTTTGAAATATCTTTGAATTTGTTTTAGGTTGCATGTACATTCCATAGCACCTTTGAAGTGATACGTTTTCTTGTAAAACTGTCTCTGAGGTTGAACATAAGATTGGAATGATAGTGACTCTATTGCCCATAGTTGATTAAGGCACTGGTCTTTATTGCTTATTTGGATTATAGTTATTTAGTTCATTGTTTATAGTTTTGTGATATCTTATCTATCTGTTCATTTCAAATTACATACACATTTAACTAACATTCTTTCAATTACTTAAAGTATTTCAATTTACAGTTCATGATATATTGCTTTTAGTTAGATTTCTTTCAAGTGCCTTGCCATACTTGAGAGAGAAGGTTAAAGTCTTACTTATCTGCTATAAAAAGCCTTGTAACTTGAAGGATAAGTCAAGGTATAGACCTACCAGCCTTGGTTTTGCAGAGCCAAAATTGCAGAAGTTCCAACCTTGCCTTAGTTGTGACTTGTTAGTTGGCTAAATCATTTGTGTTTCTCATCATTGGATAGGAAAAATCCATAGGAAATCCAATCTATTGATTTGAGCACCAACAGGTTAGCCCTTTCACCTCAATGTTCTTGTGTTCATCTTTTAGGTTTCCATCTTGGCATAGCTTCTGGTAAGCTTCTTCAATCTCCAAATCTTCGATCTCTACAACCTTGTAGTGGATGTATGCACAGATATATTCAACTAGAAAAACCCTAGGAGGTATACTTGAAAACTCTCCCTTGTCATCAGGTTGAGAAGAAACCTCACAGAAAAACTTATAGTTAGGCTCTTCACAGGCTGTGTTCTTAATTAGGTTGATCTTTTTGTCCATTATGTTCTTGATCTTTGAGACTCATGATGTGGTTTCCATTTTTCATGAAATTAGGGCTTCTTTGTAAAAAAATAGTGAGATTGGTGAGTCCACATACTCACTTGATCTTTTTTGTAGATGCTAGGAATTTGTTGGAGTAGCCTTTGAATCTATTGTGAATCATTCTGCAATCTTGTCACTCTTGGTTGCTTTTCTTCTCTCTTATATTTTCTCCTTTTTTCTTGGTGAATGAATGAGCTCTTTGTTTCCCTATTTATAGAAAATAACCTAAGTGGTGCATTGAATGCTTCAGCTACCACTCGGTAACAAAGACGCTTGGGTATCATACCAAAGTATTCATCCTTGGTGAGTATACACTGCTCGGGGTAAGTGACAACTTAGTTGTACTTTTCACATGTTCACCAATGGTACTTGGTATTTAGAAAATACTTGATTGTCTTTCACATGTTTACCGATGATGCTTGGTTTATATTGATAACTTGGTTGTTTTCCATATGTATACCGACGATGCTCGGTATGTATTGACTGACGGGACTGAATTCACGAAATCATAACAAGTAATACCATAGTACATCTCTATTCATGATAATTTGGCATATTATCAATGAATATTAGAACTAATGTAAAATATAGCTTTGTACATTGTAGTTTCATACTTGTATTTTCTTAGGTGGGGGTGGTGGAATCACCTAATCCATTGGATGAGGTGTCACCAACTGTAGTGCTTGGTCCAGAATCATCTTTTCTTGAAGCTTTCCTCCACATTTGATTTCTCATTCTCCTGATATCTTCAATAGTGTTTCCATTAGAAAAAAGTTTTTGACTCTGTCACTCGGTCTCTACAATCTTTTCTTAGGTGACCTACCTTATGAAAGTGTAAGCATGCCATTCCAGAGTTAGTCCAGTTCCTCAATCTTCATATCCATTTCTTCATGTAGTTTGTATCTATGTGTCCATATCTTCCACATGTTGTGCAATTTACCCATGTTTTGTAATCCCAAACATATGAGTTACTAACTCTTCTTGGTTTATAGGAATTTTCTTTCTCTTTAGGTTTCCATACTTACTTTTTTCTTTTTCCTGCATTCATGAGATGTGTGGCCATGCATTTTGCAAGTAGGACAATATTTTTCCATGTAGGATTCCTTCTTTGGTTTGTTCACCTTAGATATGCATTCATGTGCTTTGTTTCCATGCTTGTTATAGTTATAACAATTACTTATGAATGTAGAAGTAGATTTAGAAATAGCTTTAGCATTCCTCCGACTAACATTTGATGTGTGGCCTGATTTTCCACAATGATTGCATGACTGCTTCTTTGCTCTTGGATTTGTGTATACATATTTTTGATTAGCTCAGTTTAATGATTCTCCATGCTTGGTATACCCTAGACTGGTATTGTTGTTGAGTCTTCTTTGTCCATTCAGAAAATCATCCATTCTTTTTTTACTTTCTTCAACTTTCTTAATCATATAATCATGTTGTTGCTAAATCCTTACTTCCCACTTTAGTTTCTCATTTTATTCTCTTAGTTCACCAATAGCTTCCAATTTACCATTAAGTTTTATGTTCACTCAGTTGGCCTCATGACTCATAAGAACTATTTGATTGGTGATCTCATGATGATGTTGAGTAAGTCTCTGTATTTCAGTTTCTCTCTCTTGCAGATTTTCAGTAATCTTCCTCCTATCATCAATAGATAATGTTCTTTCTTGTTCATCTTGTCTAGCATTATTCATAAAATCAATCATTCTTACCATCTTTGTCTCTTGAATGATCTACAATACATTCACTTGTTCAGTTAGATGTTGATTGATTTCATTTAGGCTTGTAATGCTTCCTTCAGATGTGTGAGATGTATTACTGGATGTAGATCCCGATGACTCAAACAAATCAGGTATCTCTTCTTCATGATAGTTAGTTTCATTGAAGCGAGATGCCATTGCTTTTCTCTTAGTCAATAATTCTTTCATCTTGTTTCTTGCTTCTTTGTATTTGTCAAAGAAAATTTGTATCTCCAACTTTTAATTCTCAATATTCTTATCAAGTGTATACCTTTCCATTGTATGATCTTTTCTCTCAAGTGATTAAACTTTTCCAAATAAGAGATCTAGCTCTGGTACCAATTTTTGGAATAATGGAATGGTGTATACAGAGAGAGGAGGGGTGAATCAGTACCCTTAAAACTTTTATCACTTTAACCTTTAGTTATATTTACTTGCATTATCGACCATATTTATTTTCTACCTTATGCATGTAATATCAAAACATAAATGTAATTGCATGTAAATATTCATAGAAACATTCATGAAACTTAGTTACACATGACACAAGAATTGGTAATGCAGAAAACCCCTATTAGAAGGTAAAAACTATGGTGGGGATGAATCCCACAAATCTTCACTATCTGCAGAATGGAAGGGTCCACTTTAGGCTACAAGTGTGATCACTTTTGGTTATCTTACCATGTTAGGAGTAATATTTTAGACTTGTTACGTCTACTCGGTTAAGAGATTTTAAAAAAACTGTTAAGTGCGCACTCGGTTAAGAGATTTATAATAAGACTGTTAAGTCCACCTTCTTAAAGGATTTATTATATTTTCTACAATTGTTAGAGAGTAGTCAAAAATACTTATGACCTAATAGTATGCAATCTTGAATTGTTGAATATAGATCCTTTAATTTCACAAGATATATGTATCACCTATTGTGATTGATAATACCTATGTTCTGCTTGGTAGCCTTGAATCTTGTTCTTTATAATTGAATTATTTATTTTGTGTCCTTCTGCATGAAACTCTTTGTCTGATCCATAGATGTCTTCTGCAGCTACTATCATCATCTTCTTGAATGATTATACATCTATATATACAAAGGTTTTGACCTAATTAGGTTTCACACTTTAAAAGAAAAATTCTATGATCAAAGGTTTACAACTTGACCTTGATCTCCTAGTTTGCATATTTTCAATCAGTTAGAATGATTAAAACTATTACATATGCTTTAATTGATCATTAAGAAATGGTTTTATATCTAAGCACAAAGATATTTTAAAGACTGAAGTGCTTTAGCTGACGTGTAGTCTCAGATCCACTTTTCTCAGAAATAAAATTACCTCTGAATAGACTGGTGCTCGCTATACTTTGTAGTCTATGCTCAGTGATGTTTGTGAACTGTGCTCTTGGTTTACATTGTAAACTATCTGTCGGTGATAGTTCTTATGGTGATATTTGCACTAAGACATATTTGGTGACCTCTGCACTTTATTGTTTTGGTGACCTCTGCACTTGTCTGAATGCTATCACTCGGTGATCATGTAACCAACAGTTCAAAAATTATTTCCTTGTATACGAATAACAACTTATGATCATCATAACTATGTGATTGAAAAAGATGCACTAAAACACCAACAAACATATCATATTGCAAATTACATATGTATCAATAGACACCATCCAAGACACACCAATATATAGGACATCAAGATGGTTATGAGTAGGTTTCGATTGACACAAAAAGAGAAAATAAACAAAAAGGCCTCATGACCAAGAAATCATTCACTCCAAATTTATAGCCACGAATAGGATTGTGTGATGGAGGATTTGATAATCCGATGCAAGGGGGATGCAGCCTAGTGGGCCAAGATTAGATTTTTTGTCAAATTAGGTATTCGCTAGCAATAACGATGGATAGAACAAATAGCTAGGAAAATCGATCTCAAAACTGATTTTGTTAAAAGATCTTGAAGTCACTGTGTTTGGGAAAATCTTAGTGTGATGGGGGTAAGCTTAGTGGATTGGGACAAAGAGATGGTACAAGTGGCGGCACATCGAGAGGATGTGAAACTTGATTCAATCTAACAAGGGAGGATGACGCATGATTGTGAAAAAACACTTCGCTATGTGTATGAGAAAAAAAATGAATGCAATAGGTAGTGGAGATGGATCAACTTGTGAATTGTGGATTGATGACGAATTGTCAAATTTTAGGTGTTGTCTCAAATTTATGATTTGTTTGGGATTTTCACAAATTTTTATTGTTTTTGAATTTTTTAACTTTTGTGTTGTACGAAGAGGACGTGTGAGAGATTTTTATAAACTATTATAAAATGAAAGGGTTGATAGAAAGTGCAAGAATTGGGATAGGGAATGATGTACAACTGACCAACACAAAGCTCAGGAATTTGGGATAACACTATGATTATGTAATAGGTGCGTATGATCATGGAATACCCATGGAATATGGGTTCTGTGATGGAGGCTTTGATTGGGAAATGGATGGATGCGTGGAGGTGAGAGTTTGATAATTAATAATACGGTCCACTATGTGTGACGCCTATTTGCCAGGTTTTCATCACATATAATTTTCCAAGGTTCCTAATTGCCAAGTTTTCACCATTGGATGATTTATTTCTCTTTTCTTTTTTGATTTTTTTTTGTTATCATTAAGCTGTCCGTTTACCAAGTTTTCACTGAGAAAATGATTTTTTAGGACTTTTTATACTTTTTATGAATTCTTTTAGATAAGTGGGGTACACTGCATGGATCAAGCATAGAACCACTTGAGGTGAATGATATTAATGGGATCATTTAGAGGTTCTCCTTCTGGTGTAGATAACTGATATGCCCCTGAGCCAAAGTTTGTTGTGCCAACATATGGGCCCAACCAAGTAACCTCAAATTTTCCTTTCTTTTCTCTATCTTCTTATACCTTTTGATTTTCTTTGAGGACTAAATCCCCCACCTAGAATTTTCATGGGAAGATTTTCTTGTTATAGCTTCTCTTAAGCCTATTTTGGTAGACAATGAGTTGATCATAGGATTTTTTTCTCTTCTCATCTAATAGATCTAGTTGTGTGAGTTATTCCATGTGGTAGTCTTCATCTTTGATCAGGTTCTTAAGTGAAACACATAGTGATGGTAATTTGTCCTTAATTGGTAAGATGACTTCTGCACCATACACTAGTGAGTAGTGGGTATTTCCTGTAGGAGTATGGTAAGAAGTATGACATTCCTAAAGGGAGAGATTGATTTAGAGGTGCGAGTCACAACCAAAATAATTTACAAATTTCTTAAGGATATTTAGGAGGGTTTTTTAGTTGCCTCGTATTGGTCATTTCCCTGTGGAAAATATGGACTAGAAAAGTGATGATGGATGTGGAATTGGTCGTACAAAACTTTCATGTGTTGGTTTTCAAATGGCATAAAATGATCTATGAAAATGGTGAAGGGGAAGCCAAAATAACATATGATGTGGCAGAGGAAAATCTTGGATATTTGGACTCATGTTGTGAGGGTGAGTGGAATTTATTCCACCCACTTGGTGAAGTACTCAGTAGTAGTGATGATGTAATTGTGTCCTTCTGAGGATAGGGGGTGATCTTACCAATGAGGTCTAAGTGCCAACATGAGAATGGCCATGGAGGTGTGGTGGGATGTAGATCTTGCACTAGGGCATGAATCAGATTGGCATGCTATTGATATGGTAGTCATTTATTCATAAAATCACAAGCGTCATGTTCCATTATGGGCCAATAGTATCATGCACTGAGAAGTTTATTTTTTAAGACCATGCCACTCATGTGGGCACCACAAATTCTAGCGTGTACCTCCTTTAATGCCTAGGTGGCGTTGTTTGAGTCTAAACATCTAGAGAGGGCATTGTGATATCCATGATGACATAGGGTGTTGGCTATAAGAGTGTAGCGGGATGCTCTACAAATAAGGTTCTGGTGTTGGATATTTGTGAGGTAGGGGGATATGATACCCATTTTTAGATAAGCATGGATTTTGTGGTACCATGGGGACTAAGGACCAACAAAGACACACCATTTTAGAATCAACACTCTCATAAGTGGGTGCATGGAGCTGCTCAACCAAGAATTCATATTGTGTTATGTCTTGAGGAATTTATAGAAGGGATCTGATGGTGGCCATTGCATTTGCTGCTTTATTTGATAATCTAGGCATCTGCGTGATTTGTAAGTGTAGAAAGTGCTCTTTCATTTTGTCCACCAATTCTAACGTATTCTATCTAGAATTCATCTAGGACTTACTTTATGATGAGTTGTGAATCTCTGAATACTTTTAGTTTTGTGATGTTCCATTGAATGACCATTATTAACTTGGAGATGAGTGATTCACACTCTGCAATGTTGTTGGTGCAACGAAATCCCAATTTGAATGATTTAAGAATGTAGTCGCCTTGAGGTGTGACAAAGAGGGTTCCTGCCCCTAATCCATGGGCTATATAGGATCCATCAAAATAGAGATTCCAAGTGTTTTGTTCCTTGATCATGCATAGGTGTTTATCCAACAATTCCATGGCTAAGGGATATGCATCCACTAGTGGTTCTTTGGCCAACTAATATGGGATGACCTATCCTTTGATTGCCTTTTTCTCCACATAATGAATGTCACATTCACTTAGGAGAATAACTCATTTAGCCATGCGACCTGTGACAGTAGTTTTAGATAGTAGATAATTGACAGGATCTACTTTGGAAATGAGTTTCATAGTGTGACCAAGCATATAATGCCAGAGTTTTTGAGTGGCGAAGAACACTACCAAGCATGCTTTCTCCATAGGTAAGTAGTTAAGCTTGTAGCCCACAAGCGTGTGGTTGATGTAGTAGATAGATATTTCTTTCCCATTGTCATCAAGTTGGGAAAGAAGTGCCCCCGGTGTTGTGGTAGTTGCAAAGATGTACAAAATAAGCGGCCTTCTAGGAGTTGGTGGTACCAGGATCAGAGGATTTTCTAGATATTCTTTGATCTTTTCAAAACTTCTCTACCATAATGGACCCATTTGAAGTTGGTGTCCTTGCATAATAGATGGGTGAAAGGTTGACACTTATCAAAAAGATGTGAAATGAAGTGATAGACATATTGTAACTTCCCTTGAAGGCTACACAACTGCTTGAGTGTTTGGCCTTGAATTTCTTTTGATCGATTTCTATGCATGTCCTTGATATTATGAATCCTAGGAGTTTTCCAAATGTGACTCCGAAGACACGCTTCTTTGGGTTAATATTTAAACCATAATAATGGAGGAAGTCAAATACACATTCTAACACATCTAGGTGATCTACCCTTGTTATTGATTTTTATAGGATATCATCCACAGTCTTCAAGGATCTTGTAAATCATGTTGTGGAAGATGACAGTTATGGCCCGTTGATATGTGGTGGCGACATTATTTAAGCCGAAGAGAATCATATTGTAGTAGAAGGTAATCTAGGGGTTTGTTAATATTTTCTTATGTTGATCTTCTTCTGTAATGCGTATCTAATTATAGCAAGAGAAACCATCTATGAGTGACAACATCTCATGTCCATCTATGAGGTCAACAATCATGTAAATGTTTGGTAAGGGGAATTCATCTTTAGGATACGCCTTTTTGAGGTATTATATATATATATACACATATTATTATTTCTCTGGTTGGCTTAGAAATAGGCACCATGTTGGAAATACATTCTGAATAATCAATGGTGCAAATAATCTTGGCCAAGGCCAGTTTTGGGTGCATTTTGCGAAATTCTTTCTTGACTAGCTTGGCATTTGGATCTACAAAAAGTTGATGCACAACTAGGTTATGATCCAACCCAAGCATGTGAGAGTAAGACCATGAAAATTTAATTTTATCTTCTTGGAGGAGTGTTGTGAGAGATATTTCTTCAGCCTCTAATAATGATGTTGCAATGTATGTTATTCTTGGACATTATTATGTTCCTAGATTGATGGGCTTAGTTTCTTTGATTAAAATGAATGAGTGCTCTAGCCTGTAATCTTGAATGAGGGGAAGAGGAGAGTATTCATCCTCTAGTGCCTCAGAGAGTTTTTCACTAGGGGATAGGCCTTTTTTTATCTTTTTTGGAGTTAGATAGTGCCCCAAAGGGGTTTTCACTAGGAGACCCATGTTTTCTCTTTCTTTTTTTATTTTTATTTTTGCGGCTAAAGACCACTTCCCCAAAATATGCCTTTGGGTCCAACTTGTAGACATGTGCCAAGGTCTTCCCCCAGGCTTGTTGTTGTTCTATTGCCCCCATGAATCTCAAGAGCGCGTCCTCTCTTTGGAACTCATCGATATGTCCAATGGTTGGTTGGTCCCAGTCTATGAGTTTAGGGTGAACGATTGGAAGGTTAATGAAGTTAATGGAGAGTTGGCGAAAGAAAAAATTTTCTTGTAAGGTTTCATCATCAAAGATATCATCGTAGGAGCTCTTGACTTCCTCTTCAGGGATGTCTTCAATTTCAACAATTTTGCCGAGGGGACTACAACAGGTATATTTGTTTGTATTGGTGCCCCCAATCATGTCTAAGATAAAGCCCATGCCTTGGCTTCTTGGTAAGAAGGGAGGTTCAATGGGAGCTTTCATACCACACTCTTTAAGGTCTAAACTTCCTCCTTAGTAGTTCCATCATTTTGTTTCTAGATTTTGGGATTTAGGGAACTTGTCCTTAAAGTAACCAAGGAGCTTATTATCAAGTGCTTGATCATCCCGATACAACCATATATTAATTTTTTGTTATATTTCTCAACTGTTCAGTATCCCATGGGAGACGAATGTAAAGGAGCCCATTTGGCTTGGTTGTGGTTAGTTTTTCTCTGGTGGTTCTTGGTGGGATGAACATCCTTGAGTATTTGTATCAAGAGGTAGAGCCCCAACTACAAATGCATCTAATAGGCTATATTTCCTGCAACCTTTTTTGTTTATCTTGACAGTGGAGAGTGTGGAGGTGAGAATCATTTCTGGATCTGAGTGGGATTTAGAGGAACTGGAAATGGAAGTTCCAATATCAATCTCAGGGAAAAGATTTGAGTTTGGAAAGGAGGATTCCAACACACAAAAATATGTGAAGGGCTGGGGCTGAACATGGATGGTGACTTTAGCTCCTTCATATGGGAATTTGATACAGATCTTTTGAAACCTCTAACATCTATGTTGAAGAAGAATACAGTTTTTGGTTGGAGCAGAGAAGGGAAGAACAATTTCCAAGCCATTAAGGAGGATTTGGCAGAGGCCCCTGCCTTACTAAATCCTAATTTCAACAAATATTTCATTCTATATGCTTATGGGGGCTCTGAGGTCATCTCTGCAATGCTAACTCAACAAAACTTAGAAGGATTTGAGCAGCCCATTGCTTTATTTAGCAAAGGCTTAGAGGAGTATGAACAAATGTATTCTTTAGTAGAAAAAAATGTTCTTGATGTTGTGAAGAGCCTCAAGAAGTTCAAGCACTTATTGACCCATAATAAAGGGCATCTAAGAAACACCCATCCAAGTGTCAAAGAGTTCATGCTTAGTAGAGACTTAAATGAGAAGAGAGCTAGTTGGATAACTAGAGTCATGGAATATGATGTAGACATTCAAGTTACCAAGCTAATCAGAGGTAGGGGTCTTTGCAAACACATGACTTATGATGAAGCTTTAAAAGATCAAGAAAAAGATGGATTCATCCCTAGTTATATATGCAACAGAAGATCATGACAAGACAACAAGTTGGTTTGCATATATGGTCCATTTTTTAAAAATAGGCGAGTGTCCTGTTGTCACTGAGGTTTGCACCCTTGCTGAAAGCTTCTCTAACAACAACCTAGTGAAACATGGAATCAACCTCCAAGCTGTGGGACTTGAACTACAAGGTTGAATCTCCGGAGAAGGCCGACTTCCT
>MU223473.1:3632069-3645221 GCA_018584345.1 Thuja plicata
CTTATGCCCTTAAATCATCAGGAGACTTCACGACTGAGGGAAAACATACCTTAGTCTTGTTATCGCGTGATCCTCCTCCTTCATCAAGCGATCAGGCGACAACCATTAGCTCTGTGACAGGTGTCATCTGTTCTTTCGTCCACTTTATGCATTATCAAAATCTGACTCACCGTCCCTATCTAGCAACATCCCGACTGAGGGAAATCTCTGAGCATGAAACCGTTAGTCGCTGAGTCGTGACTGTTATCCACTAACCGCCATTTATCACGAGACCACGCGACTGAAGAAAGAACCTTAACTGTTTGACTGAGCTGATCCAGCGACCATGCAACATGAAGTAGGCGCAAGGTCAGGAGACATTTCTTTGACTTGCCATTTCATCTCGCGATCACCCGACTGAAGGTGGGTCCCGTTCTTTTAAAATATTATATCATGAGCTCAAGCGACAACCCGACTGAAAGGAAATCGCTAAGTCTCGAGTCACTGAGAGAATATTCCATTTCTTAACAAGACTACGCGACACAAGGCAAAAGCGAAGTCGGGAGATGATTAAGCATATTCGATTCTGGTAAAGCGATCAAGCGACCTGACTTATGGCACATGTCTTAAGTGACTTAAAAAGGTAACGATGAAATATAACGAGCCAAGGCTTAGGGTTTATTATCTCGTTTGCATGAAAGACTGAGGGTTTACAGGGGTTCTGAGGGTTTAGACATGAAGCCTGGAAAACAAGACAGAGGAAACAAGATAGGGCAAACTAGGCCAAATTTCACGGAAATGAGAAATTTGGGCAACATGTCCTACAAGCTTGGATTCGGAAAAGAGAAGGTATTATAGTTTTCATTCTATCCCTTTTGTGCTAATAAATGATGCTATTTTTAGAAATGATCACAGTGGTGTCCTTCTTAGGCATGTTGACTCAAAAAAATAGCATATGTTTTATATGAGTTTCATGATGGACCTTCTGGAGGTCATTTCTCTCCTAGGACCACTGCCTTCAAAATCACGAGGGTTGGATACTATTGGCCAACTATTTTTAAGGATAGTCATGTCTATGTCATAAAGTGCATGAAACATGCCATGTTTGGATGGAAAGAAAGGCTTCCAGCTCTACCTATGCAACCAATAAAGACAGAGAAACCATTTTTGAAATGGGGAATTGACTTCATAGGCTCAATTAACCCCCCATCTAGTCAAATAGATAATCACTACAACTGATTATTTCACTCATTGGATAGAGGCCACTGCATTGAAGGAGGCTAATGAGGCTATTGTATTAAATTTTTATGATGATATTATCTACAAGTTTGGGATTCTTGATTCTATAATATCTTATAATGCACTTTCTTTCATAGGATTAAGGGTCACTAACTGGGAAACTAGACATGGTATTTATCTCAGTACTAGTTAAAATTATTACCCTTAGGATAATAGGTTGGTAGAGTCCACCAACAAGAATTTGATCAGAATAATCAAAAGGACTTTACAAAAAAATTAGAGAGATTGACACTTTAAGTTGAATTCTAACCTAAGGCTAGACAAGATTACTCCCAAAAAAATAATTGGGAACTCCCCCTACATGCTTTTTTATGGTAAAGAGGCTAATCTTTCCATTTCAACTAAATTACCAACTTTAGACTTTGCTACCCAACATGCTATCTTTAAAGAGGGAGATCCTTTGCAGGTTTGTGATGCTAAACTTATGTAGCTGGAAGAGATTAGATGTAAAGCTATGCAAACTATGGAGATTCAACAGATGCAGACCAAGAGAATTTTTGAAAAAAGAGCAAGATCAAGGAACTTTAATGTTGGAGACATAGTCCATAACTGTGACAAATTCAATAACAAACTTTGTAGGCATACTAAATTTGATTCATTTTGGGGATGCCCATTTGTGATCATAGAATGCAAGGAGCATAATGCTTTTCATCTCTCAACATCTAAAGGAGAAAGCTTACTGATACCAGTCAATGGTTTTCACCTCAAACCTTGTTTTGATGTTTGGCCTACCCTGTAAGTAGTTTGTTTTTTCTTCTTGTGCTCTTCTTTTCAGGAGTTTTTCTTATTTTCCTCTAAGTGTTGTTGCACAGTTAATTGTTGTTGTTATATATAGGTATTTTTACTTATTTCTAGTTTTTTGTTTCCTGTTGTTTTTCTCCTCTTTTCTCAATTCTCACATTTCCCTAAGTTCTCAAATTTGTAGTTCTTGTGACTCAATGATCAATGGAATGTCAAAGGCCACTGGTTTTCATATGTCTAATAGACAAACAATTAGCATAAATTTCCAAAAATTCTACCCAAAATTTCCAATCTTATGCTCTTTTGGTTTATAAGTGGAGTAAATGTGGCTCCCACAAGGGTTGAGCCCATCTTGTAAGAAATATACCCATGGCTATAAGGTCCTTGTCTTGTTTCTACAAATGTTCCTACACCTGGTTGGAAAACCCTTGTTTCATGTTCATGCAAATCCCTTAAACCATAGGTCTTTAGTGGTTTTTATAAAATGAAGTTGCTTTTTTTGAGCCACTTAAGTTCCTTTTTTCCAATGTATTTTAAGTTATCGTCGAGCAGGGCCAATGTTCCTTGTTTTCCTAGTGGGAATTATTTTCCTAAGTTTATTCTCCTAAGTTCTGTGATGCATTATTTACCCCAGGAAAAAATAAGATTCTTCTTCATCTGATGGTCGTCGTGATGCCTTAATCGCTAGATCAAGCAGTACAGATTCTTTAAGGCATCACGCTTTGTTGATGTGTGTTTGCGGTAGGGCAGGCTTGTAGTGGAGTATGGCATTGGCAGTTGGGAAGGAAGGAGTCAATTGGATGGTCATCACAATGCCTCAATGCAAAGATCAAGAACTAAATATTCATTAATGCATCTCAACCATTTGACACATGGAGAGTAGGGCCTGCGTAGAAAAAAGGATTAGAGTGGGTAACGTGTGGTTAATATTTTTCATCCAATGGCAGGCGCAAGTCCTCAAAGATCAGGATCATCTCAGTTTATCATTAAGGCATTATGCCTAGGAGACAAGTGTCATTCTATGATCAAAGATGTGGGAAAATTTATTGTTCATATGGGTTAATTTTTCATCAACAGTTGTCACGATTTCTCGATTGCAAGATGCTTTTTTTTTACCCATCAAGGCATTGCGCTCAATCACCAAGTGTAAAGTGGCCAAGCTTAAGATAAGGTAAAGATCGAACACATCTCTATTAATCTGATGGTTGGTGTGATCCATTAATCACAAGATGTTCTATATTTACTCTTTAAGGCATCACATCGCTGTGCCACGTGTTTATGGATGGGCCAGGTTGAAGTCAAAGGGAAGTTAAAGATAAGTTAGATAATATTGAATCTAGTGGCTGGTGCTTTCCCTTAAAGAAGAGATGCTTGATAGATAATGATCAGGGTATTGCACCATGTCAACATGTGTCAGGTTGTCAGACCTTGGGGCCTGTGGAGGGAAAGTAAAGATTAGACAAGTTTCTTTTGATTGTGTGGCTGACACATTGCCTTAATGAAAATATGAAATGCCTTTAATGGTCAAGGCATTACAACACGAGGACACGTGTCCCTCCCATTTAATTGGGACCTGTAGTTTCAATGAAAAGTCTTAAAGTTAACACCCATTTTAGTTGGTGTTCATCATGCGGTTGGGGAATTTCCTTAAAGTGAAGATTCTCGGCGGATAGCCTTTGAGGCAATGTGCCTACTTGCCACGTGTTTAGATAAGATCTTGGGCTCGCAGGTAACTTAAGTAAGATCAACAGTCCTATTTTAAAGATGGTTGAGATTACAACCTGAGCCATTGATGAGATGTTTTGTGCCACCTGTGGCTGTTAGAATTAGATTTTTCAAATATTCAAATCTTTTCTCAGGGTTTTCATGGTGGTGGCATGATTTTTTAAGTTGCAGACAAGGTAGATGGATCAGGCAGATCTTTCCGATCAAAGTTATGGTGATGGGAGATATGTTAAAGACATATCTGATCATCTGAGATATTTTCCAAGGTGCATTAATGAAAAAATATGACCCATTTAGAGTTTCTAGTTTTTTAAGAATATCTTTTGTAACCCTAAGTTATTCTTATCTAATCTGATTGGATTGAATCCCGAGCCTTGGTGGTTGAAGAGTTTGTATATAAGTAGTTTTTGAAGCTTTTGTAAGAGTTTTTCAGCTTATGTAAGCTTTCTATGACATTTTTCCTGTCCTCAAGTTTTCTAATTCTCACTGGAGGTTCAGATTATGTAAAAGGACTTTTTGTGGCATTCTTTCTATCCTCAATTTTTTTATATGTCTGTAATTCTCTCTAAAGCATAATACAATGGCCGTGTTTTTGGAGAAATATTTGAGTTACTTTAGTCCTCTTTCTTTTTTTCATATTTGTGTACATCATGAATGATTGATAGAGATAGTCTTGTGAATTTTATCATTCCCTATTCTCTTGTCTCATTTCAGTACCTATCTTCTAGAGTGAATGTTTTCTTGCAGGTCATAGTCTGTGTTTATGTTCATGAAAGCTATTTTTGTGAAAATATTCCATTTTCCTAAATAGTTTCATGTCAGACCCTACTATGAAACACTTTTGCAAGCCTATTCAGAAAGTTGTACTTGTTTTAAGTCAGAGATTTCATGCTAAATCTTAGCCATTGTTTTTATGATTTATGTCATATCAAGTGTATCACCTAATAGATTAATTTATTTCTTTATTTTACTTCATTTTCCTTCTTCCTTTTTCCTCCCAAGTTTTATTTCAAGTTTCAAGAGCAAAATAGGTGATTATCCAAGAGGAACCGACGTAGAATTCAGAGGTTTCACTTCAAGTTTAGCAAGGTCACACAATCTAGAAGTGAATCCCATGTTATACCAGATCACTAGACTCTTGAGTTTAGTAAGGTGCAAAGTTGGGGTATAAAAAGAGGTAAAAGAGGTTCTATTCTATTGAAGAATATTTTTCTGAAGAGGAAGATACTAATAAAATTATTGAGGAATCTTCATTTTTATCCTTTTCTCAAAGAAAGGAACAAATTTGATTGCATGATAAAGTATTATAGATGCATGGATCATATATTCTGGATCTTCAAATCATATGATAGAAGATAAAATAAGATTTATCCAAAAAAATTTATATTAAGATAGTTTAGAGGAACTTTTCCAATATCAAATTGTTACTATCAGAGAGTTTAAACTATAAGATGCCCTATAGTATCAACATTAGAGTTGTTTTTCCTATACCATTACAACATTAGGCCTTTCCTTTGAACATTTTTTATCGTTTTATCATACATGTTTAAAATTTTTTTACAGTCTGAAACCAAAAATAAGGGAAGTGCTTTTCTCTTCACACTATCTGGTGCAGGTGTCTTTGTCAATGTTGTTGCATCCTACTAGAACACTTGTATAAAAATTATTGCTAAAGAAATCCTCTACTGGATCACTGGGTACAATCAAGCCACTCCTCATTTTATAATTCTCTAGCTTCCTAACCCTTCCATTGTCATGTTCTGTATCAATTTTAAGATCCTTCATATACTGGTTCAAGGCTTCTAGTTCTTTTGGGTCCAACATGTCTTTGTATTTGTTAAAGTATTAGACAGACTGAATATCACTCTGGTGGATATGTAAAGAGCCTTCTCTTACAAGGGTCATAAATATTTCTTTAGAAATATCCAACACTGCAGATACCTATGTCATAATATGGTAGTGTGTGACTTTAATATTAAACCCAGTAAGCCTCCTAATATTTTGAAAAAAAAATCTCTATTCATGTCCTTCCAAAGGAACCACAAGATCTCACAAGTTAGAACAAATAAAAAGTTATTCAAATTAAATTCAAAAGAGTCCATAATTCCTACAATTATTTGACTCCAAGAGAGACCAGGGTGACAGTTCCAAATAATGGGAGAACCAAAAAAGATATACTACACACTACGCACAAAGCCCAAACTAAAGAAAAGATGTTCAAAGGACTCATGAACCAAGAAAAAATCACAAACAATAGGTTCACGACACATAGAGGACATGACTTCTCCCACAACCAATTTATTAAGAAGTGTGAGATCCTACCCCGACCATCCATTTTAGAGCTGATATTGTTATATCATATTTATCTAGATGATCCATTTGTTTTGGTACATTTCTTATTGGACCTTTTATAGTATAGATATCATGTGATGACTCCATTTTGACGATGCTTAGAGGTATTATTTATATATGATTCTTAGATCTTGTTGACAAGATTTAACTATTTCCATTTTATGTTGAATTTGCAATTTGATCACATGTCATGTAAATGTGGAATTTGGTTTAAATTCTGCACATGTTTCATATTGGTATGTTAGATAAGCGATTTCTATAGTATTGGTAATTATTAGTTATATCTTCATGATTGATCTAGTTTTGAATAGTGATGTATACAATTTTGGTTAAAGGAATATATTATAATGTGTAATATCATGAATATGTTTTTCCTTTCTTGGACTATTAATGCTCTGTTCGAGTGTGCAAGTGGATAGACCATGGTTTCAAAATCGGGGAAACAAGATTGGGATAATTTTGGATATCCTTGTGAAGCAAAGGTTAGCCCTAGAAAGAGAAATAACCTAATTGTAAATGTTATATATGTTGTAAATGTGGATTTGCATGGTTGTAAATTTATTTTATTTTTTATTTTTGCTAGTTTCTTTTAAAACATGCCATTTTATAAATGTGAGGTACTTTTGTAGTGTTAATTGACACATGGTTTGTGAGATGGCATACCCATATGGATTTTTAGGGTTAGGTTTACCCTAGGTGATTATGTAGGGTTACCATGTGAGGTAAGCTTGTCTTGAAAACCCAAGTCATGAGTACTATCCTTGAAATTCGAAGGTAAACTCTAAGGAAGTTTTTGAAGGGTTATAATGAGTCCTATGGGGAAGTTAGAGTTAAAAATACTTAGTATTTTAGTAGTACTATGGGTTTGGAGTCATTTTTCATTATTTTGAGTGTCAAAACCTATTTTTTGGTCCTTTTTAATTGCCTTTCTAGGATAGTGGCGAAATTTGGGGGAAAGGGAAAGGCCCTCACTTCCTTCAAGTTAGTGGAGTCCCTTCAATGCATGAAGTTTGACAAATGTTAGAGGGAAGGACACATGTCTCTATATTGTTTTGGGAAAGAGGTGGAGTTGGGAGGGAGCCTTTTAGGGAGGAAGGAGAGGAGAGTGGGGGCTTATTTTCTCACTCTCCATTTTTGGAGACTTGTAGATTGTGCTTGGAGGATTTTGCTAGTTTGGAGAAGTCAAGAGAAGGAGAGCTAGAAACACAAAGGATCATCTCGAAAAGAACATCCATTGTTAGGAGTAAGGTTGGTACTCCTATGTCCATGTGTGGTTTTCTTGCATTCTTGTTTGTTTAGTTTCTTATTGAATTTACTTAATTCCAAGATTTCATGTTGTACAAATGTGGTTGAGCTAATATGTTGGTGAAAGATTTATTTCCTTGTTCTTTTTTTGTTGTTTGTTGATGATGTCATGGGAGTGAATTGACATATTTTCCCCCTTGGGAGGGAGGAGAAGGTCAATTGTGGGTGAAGGGAATAGTTGGGAAACTATGATAGTGTAGAGTCTCTTCTTGGGAAGAAGAGGGATGTATCATGGATGTATGGGCTCCATGTGCCAATGCTATCTTGTGAATTTTCTTATGGGAGTGATAAGGTAATTTGGTTGTGTGTTTGGAGCTCTTGAGTTAAAGTACAAAGCGTTAGGAAGGCATGCATATATTTGAGAATAATGAAGGCCTTATTTCTTGGAAATTATCCTCCATGAGTGTTTCCACCTTCACCCCTAAATTGAGTCCATTTTAGACCCAATTTGGTTTAAAAACTTGGATGGGAGTTATGTGTTGTTTCTTGAGCTATTTTGTGTGTTGTTTGTTTGAATGTCACCCTGCCCCTTCTTGTTTCCCCTAGCTCGGGGGTGGCCTCATAGAGGCCTAGGTTGGGAGGTGAGCTCCCATGGGTTATTCCAAATCTGTTGTATTTTGTAGATTGGAAGCTATTTTCATTGCTTGGTGGATTTATGTTAAAAGCTAGAAATGAAGAAATCAGTGTGGTTATAAGATGAAACTTGTGCATAATTATTAATCCAAGCCATAGGGCTGGTGTTATTGTATTATTGAGAATTCTGTAAATTGTTATCACTCTGCACAAGAATCTTAATTAAGTTGTTGGTTATAAGCATAAAGTGAAGGAGAAAGTATAAAATATGACTCTTTAAATTTAAGTAGAGAGTTAATATGTTTATTTGATATTACTTACATAAAATTTTCTCTAATTATAAAGTATATATTGTAACTTTTATTTTAAAAGAATATCCCTTTTATAAAAAGCTCTAAGCTTATATCTGAATAATTATTTACTTATTGAAAGGTTCTTATTACAAATTTTCTGTTTATTGCACATACTCAAATTGCATGTATCATATCTCATTTATGTTATGCAAGTACTTGTCTATTAAATGCTTACAAAAGGAAATATGTATGCATTCTGTTTACAACATTTCTTTTTCATCTATTGCTAGAAAAGTAAATCTAAAACTTTAATTTCAACCTTGTATGTATATACAAAAAAAAACTTATACTTAAATGCTATAGAAAACAATTAAAAATATACCTTTTTTTGGTCATTCTGTAAGTTAGAAATAAACATAATTACTGGATGTACTTTTAAAATAAAAGAATGGATATACTAAACCAGAAAATTAAAGTGTATGTTGGTGTTGTGTTTACAACAATAAGAGATATGTATATATAATATATACACCTATTCTAAATAATACATTTATGATAAACAAAGGACAACAATATGCTTTCATTTATACCTTTAAATAAATTATATTAAAGATCCTAAGTATAGAATAACAATTATTGATGGATTCTATAAAAATAGAGCATGCACATAAAAATATCTTTTTTTCATCAAAATAAATATGCAAACATTTTATATTATATATATATATATATATTAGTAAACAAAAAAAATACATTAAAATAAATTATATTAAATAAAATGGGGATGAGGGGTTGGGCGAAGCCAACCCGCACCCCCCACAGCTTCTTTAGGGTTGGGAAAGGCGCGGCCTTATTCCCTACTGCTGTGGTGGTGCGGCCACCACGACCACCACACAGCGGCGGTTGCGCCGCTGACTATGTGGTGACCGTGGTGGAGGGAAGGCTACGACCTCCCCCACCCTTACCTCTTAAACCCCCCACCACAGCCTGTCGCTCGTGATATCAACCCAACACTACAAGAGTGCAATCCGCACGACCGTAGGGACACGCACCACCCAAGGTCCTGTGCAAACCCCTACCGCCATATCCAACCGCCACCTCTTGTTTATCTAAACATATATTAACAAATATATATGTTTATACACTGGGTGTATACACATATCTATTTGTGTTTATATGTTATTTTTCAACTTCGTCTCTCTCCCACGGCTGCCTCTCCCATAAAAAAAACTAGACCTGCAACTAAAAATAAAATGGGGGCTAGGGTTGGGATGGGCTGGGAGAGAAGAAATGGATAATGAGATAACATTACAACTTGTATTATCATATTGGAGCCCTACCCATAATTTTGAATTAGGGTCAGGGATTTTCCATTTGTGATACTTTATGTTAATATTTTATTATATTTTCTTTTTAACTTAGTGGTTTTTTCTTCTGTTTTTAAAGATAATGTTAATCAGAATTCTTGGAGGGAATTAATTTCTTAATGGTCTTTATAACTTTTAAGATTAAATCTAAAGGTTAACAAGGTAATTTTAAAAGTTATAGATATGTTAGTTAATTGAGCATCTTTTGTTCATTTTTTATAATAAAGTCATTATTACATTTTTATTTAAAAGAGTGGTGATGATTAATGGGATAAATTTTAATGGTAGGGTAACTGTTATATGATTAAGAAGAAATGAAAGTTTAAATGTAATAAATTTCACGCCTAGATAAAAAAGAAAATTAAATATTTTAATATATCATGACGTTTCCACTCAAATTTCAATTAAGTCTTCCTAATAATGTGGAGATAAATTATCAATAAGTTTTTTTAAAACCCATAAGATCAAGTTTTCCAAACATTTGATCTAAGGAGACTTTGAGAGTTGCATAAACCATAAATTAAATTATTTATGCTTGTCTTTACGTATCCTTCTTTTGTAAGGAAATGTTATTATTTTAATTGATTAAAGTTATATCTTAGGAAACCTTATTAATTTAATTATTTGAGTTTTTAAGTTCTTAAAAGAAAAACTTAGAATCCTCTTAGATTATTAAGGCAATAAAATGTGTTAGAGAATTTTGGTCAAGCTAAGATATGTTTTCAGTTAGGTAATATTATTTTTTACAAGGTCAATACATGTGGCTAGTGTATTGGTCAGTGTAAACATAACGTTATAATGAAAACTAGTTTAACTGATAGGTTATAATCTGGACTTAAATCGTAAACCATCATGATGTGGATTTGAGAACCTAGTTGTGGATAAACTCTAGAAAATGTTTGAGATTCTATAAGTACTAACTTGACCCTAGTAAACCCATTGGTTGAGGGACGTTGGCTCACATCATGATTTTCCCCTCAACCCTAACAACAACATTAGGACACTAACCCTTGTAGGCTAAACCCTTTTATGTCTACTTGTTTTCTCTTAAGGGCATGTAGTAAGTTGAGAGAATAGTCGCTTCATACCTTATAGTAAACCTTTTCAAAAAAAATAAAAAATTGTTGTGTTCTATCATGCAAATTTGGGCATGAAATTTTTGTATCAGAGCATGTTTCAACCTTCGAACCTTAGACCCATTTCATTTAACCTTATTAACGTTTAAACTTTGATTTAACTTGTAGGATGCCTCCCGTCACTCGGCAGGCTCACCGACGTGGGAGAGGTTAGGTTGTAATGATGTGGCACCAACTTGTGATAAGAGAAATGCTGAGGATTCTAGGGAAGATGTTGAAGTGGAGCAGGAACCTCCACTTGTTCCACCCCCGAATCCAAATCAGGAAGTACTAAATGCTCTCCAGAATCTAGCAGGGATTCTTATGGATAGGTTACCACTTGGAGATCAGATAGCAGGGCTAGGGGGAGCAACCCATGAGAGAAGTAGGAGTCCTCCTCCTTGACGAGTCGAGGAGTAGGCAGAGTAGGATGGGGAGTCTATTCACATGGCAGGACCACTCCCAGGGTTTGTACCTCAAGTTGGTAGAGGAGCACCCCAATATGTGGGGGACCAGGTTGTATCATCTTAAAATGGAAGAACTTCCCTTTTAAAAATGTTTAGCCCTCCTTAGGGGATGTTTTTGACCTCCATCATATCATCCTCCCATTTCTGCATTATCCCCTGCTTCTGTACCTGATTAGGACCCTGATTGGGCCTCTCCGGGTACCTTCTAGCCCACCTGGCATGTTTTCCAAGGGTTCTGACCCCCTGGGTTAGGGTCAACCTTGACCTTAACCTAGGTCAGGGTTGACCTTGACCCTGACCAGGGTCCCCCTTTTGAATCTAGAAGCCTGTCGGCTACCAGGGGTCATCCAAAATTCAATTTTCCTGCTTCTAGGTCGGCTGTTATAGGTTTCGAAGCGTTGATTCCTAAATTATATTTAATATAGGTCCTCTTCTAGGGGCATGGGTCTAATTGGAATTTAATTATCCTATGTCAACCTCCTTAGAAGATTGTGCCCTAGTTTCATATAAAAGGAAGTTTTCTCCTCCCATTTTCTCTAGGTGATATTGAGCAAAAAGAAGTCTTCTAAAGGCAAAAGGCTCTAACCAAGATTTTGTCAAGGAGAAAAAGATTCAAGAATCCATTATTCTACATGTTTTCAAGCTCTCAAGGTGTTTAATTCTTCCTCTCAAGAATTCAAGTTCTCCATTGAAGATCAAGGATTCAAGCTTTCAAGCCTTTGAAAGGATTAGGTGAAAATATTCAAGATTCATCATTCAAACCCTAGATCTAGCCATCATGGTGGTGTGATCTTCCTTCAAGATCCTTTGTGCATCCTCAAGAATATTTCATCATCTCTTCAAAGTGGATTTCAAGCATACAATCATGGAGGTTTATGGTTTCTAAAGCCCATGCTTTCATACTTATATGTTTTCTTACATTTGAATTATAATAGCATATCTATTGAATATCATAGCTTCATTGTTAGATTCAATTCTACTACTTGCTAGCATTCTATAATTTATTGATTTCAAGGTTAATTCCTAAATCAGGGTTTGAATAAGGCAAATCCCTCCCCCCAACAAACAATCCTCTTTTTCTTGCAGGTATAGGTTCGAGACTGTAGATTTTAGACTAGATCTGGATACCCTTTTCGGCTTTCTATCGGGCTCTGCGAATAGATTCTCTGTCGGACCTATGCAGGTCAAGGTCGACATTATTGGGTTAGGTTTGACATTTGTGGGTCAAGGTTGACCTTTTTCATAATATGACATCAAAACATAAAAATATTTCTGGGTTTTGTTTGTCTCTGCGTTCCGGTTCTAGATCATACTTCATTTTTTGCAGAAACTGAATACAGACCTCAGAAAATAGCATTCTTTGATCTGCATTATTTTAAGGTTGGTTATTCTTCCTATCCTTTTCAATTACTATAATAAATAATATTTACTTAATAATTAACAAAATTAAAGATCCTTCTTGTTATTCTCTTTTCCAAATAGTTGATTCATTTGTGCATTAGCCCTTCTTTTGGGTTGATCAACTTGGATCTTCCATTTGTGCATTTGGGGATAATGGTGGAACATCTTATCTTCTCCTTAATCACAATTGCAATATACAATCAATCAAATTCAATTAAATGTAAATTAGGGTTAAGGAACTCAACACACTCTAAGCAAATCAAACAATAATTAATATCCAATTTCCTTACCCCCTTTTCCCCCTTTACATTTTGGTAAACCCACGATAGAAAAATCCTTCTCTTTGGTGTTAGATTTACATCATAGATTAAAATTTGCATTAATAAAAAAAAATAAAAAATTTAAATATTCATAAAATATACAAAAACACTTCTTGCATTTCATTCATTATGAAGATCTTTTGGTGTATGGCTATTTTTCTCATTATTCTTCTCTTAGAATCTCTTTATAGTACTTATGATGTGTATGAGACTAT
>MU223473.1:3662463-3673437 GCA_018584345.1 Thuja plicata
GCCTCTTGTTTGGCTAAACATATAATAAATATATATATATATATATATATATATATATATATATATGTTTATACACTAGGTGTATACACATATATATTTGTGTTTATATGTTATTTTTCAACTTTGTCTCTCTCCCACAGCTGCCTCTCCCATAAATAAAACCAAACCTGCAACTAAAAATAAAATGGGGGCTAGGGTTGAGATGGGCTGGGAGAGAAGAAAGGGAGAATAAGATAACATTACAACGTGTATTATCATATTGGATCCCTAACCCTAATTTTGAATTAGGGTTAGGGATTTTCCATTTGTGATACTTTATGTTAATCTTTTATTATATTTTCTTTTTAACTTAGTGTTTTTTTTTCTTTTGTTAAAGATAATGTTAATCAAAATTCTTGGAGGGCATTAATTTCTTAATGGTGTTTATAACTTTTAAGATTAAATCTAAAGGTTAACAAGGTAATTTTAAAAGTTATAGATATGTTAGTTAATTGAGCATCTTTTGTTCATTTTTATAATAAAGTCATTATTATATTTTTATTTAAAAGAGTGGTGATGATTAATGTGATAACTTTTAATGGTAGGGTAACTGTTATATGATTAGGAAGAAATGAAAAATTCAATGGAATAAATTTCACACCTAGATAAAAAACAAAATTAAATATTTTAATATATCATGACGTTCCCACTCAAATTTAAATTAAGTCTTCCTAATAATGTGTAGATAAATTATCAATAAGTTTTTTAAAACCAATAAGATCAAGTTTTCCAAACATTTGAGCTAAGGAGACTTTGAGAGTTGCATAAACCATAAATTAAATTATTTATGCTTGTCTTTACGTATCCTTCTTTTGTAAGGAAACATTATTATTTTAATTGATTAAAGTTATATCTTAGGAAACCTTATTAATTTAATTATTTTAGATATTAAGTTATTTAAATAAAAAAAACTTAGAATCCTCTTAGGTTATTAAGGCAATAAAATGTGTTAGAGAATTTTGGTCAAGCTAAGATATGTTTTCAGTTAGGTAATGTTATTTTTTTACAAGGTTAATACATGTGGCCAGTGTATTGATCAGTGTAAACATAATGTAATGATGAAAACTAGTTTAACTGATAGGTTATTATCTGGACTTAAATCTTAAACCATCATGATGTGTATTTGAGAACCTAGTTGTGGATAAACTCTAAAAAATGTTTTAGATTGTATAAGTACTAACTTGACCCTAGTAAACCCGTGGGTTGAGGGACGTTGGCTCACATCATGATTTTCCCCTCAACCCTAACAGTGACATTAGGCTACTAACCCTTGTAGGCTAAACCCTTTTATGTCTACTTATTTACTCAGAAGGGCACATAATAAGTTGAGAGAACAATCGCTTCATACCTTATAGTAAACCTTTTCAAAAAAAATAAAAAATAAAAATTGTTGCGTTCTATCATGCAAATTTGGGCATGAAAAGAAGCAAGAGCCAATGAAAAATAGGACTTCTTGGGTTCATTAGGGGAATGCTAAAGAAAATAAAAAACAAAGTGCTACTTAGAGAAAGACCAGTCAAAGCCCCAACACTAGTTAACCCAATTGATAATAGATAAATAGTCTTTCATCATACTATATATATGTTTAGTGGAGACATCTTTAAAAGTAGTGTCATCAACCCATTTAAGTTGCTGCAAAAAAGAGTTAGTATCCAATATTTTACCAGGAAAGAAACACCAAGTATCTTTAAAAATTAAAGAATGTGTTTTTTTTTGGTGGGGGGGGGGCAGCGGGGGAAGGAATACCATATTCAGAACTAATATCATCCCATGACCATAACTGGTTATTAAAAAGAACATCTCTAATAAGATAAATATCTTTGTCATCCTAGATTTTAGCATAATAACTTTCAGTCAAAGCAAGAGGTTTGTCATTCATAAACACCCCCCACCAGAGAGATCTATCAATAACAACATAGGTTGGAGGGCCACCAATAGCCCCTTTGGATGAGAGTAAATTCATTACCTGGGAACATGCCTTCAAAAAAGAATTAATCACTTATAAACCAAAAAATATTCATATTGAATTCCCCCATAGCAATATCACGTAGTGGTATATCCTTCCATTATTTACCTTTCCTAATTACAAATATTTCAATGTTATTTCTAATCTGTTACCCCTGATTTTTTATTGTTACTCATTGACTCATCCCTTTTGAAAATCCCTCTATAATTTTTTCTGTATTATATCATCACCATGGTTATTTCTCATCCTTTTCATATTCCTATTGTTGGTTGAACTTGAATATTGAACTACCTTAGTTCAAGGTTCAAGGTTCAATAACACCCCACATTATATTTTTCCTTTTTGTTGTTTTCACATAAACTAAGCGACATGTTTTTCAAATCTTCTATTTCCGTTGAACTTTGTGTCTTGAACTAGCCTAGTACAAGGTTCAAGGTTCAACTGTGCTCTTCATCTTGCATTATGTTTTGATGATCGTTAATTTTTATTTTCTTGCCGCTCGTATTATCTTTTTTAAACATGCCAAGGGGTAGTCGTGTCTTGTCTCAAATTGAACTCAACTTTTGAACTTGCTTAGTTCAGAGTTCAAAGTTCAATGGATGCTCTCAAATCCAAGAGGAGGAAAAGGCGGTGGTGATGTAGCAGTGATGTGATGGAAATGACAGCTGGCAAAGAATGTGGCATCCGTGCATGGAACATATATAATCATCATGAGAAGTAATATTTAAGTGTCATTTCACTCATGAGATAGTATGTCAATCAATGCGGTGATTAAGAAAATCTGTTGTAATCATTAATTAAAATATTTTGTCGGCATTTCATCATTAATTGCAAACCTCCCACGATCTTGTGAAGAGATACTAAATAAATGGGTGACACTTATTCTTGTTTTCTATCATTGTAAAAACTCTTTCAATGGAGGAAGAAGTGAAAAAGTAGCCAAGGTATCATCTTCTCTCTCAAAGCTTAGGTAAATTGCATAAATTAACAGGTTAGTTGTCTTCTCCTAGAGCTCCTAATTCAAATTGGAGTTGTTTGTGATTTTGAAGTTAAAAAAGACCCTGTGAAACTTATTCATTCTCTATTCTTCTTCCTTTGTATCATTGTCTTGATATACCATGAATCCTTCACTCCCAAATTTTGGGCATACTTCTTGCCTAGTTAGTTCTCTATTAGAGTGTGATGACACATCAATATAGTCAGGGGCATTGGAAGAAATTAGGAACATAATTAAAAATCTATTCCCAGGTTCCATGATAGAAAAAGTAGTCTGAAGTGGGTTGGTAGAAGCTGATGCATTTCCAATAGTGACTACGTGCCCTGAGCTGGAAGTACAATGTGCCAAACATTATAGTAGGGAGGAGAAGTGTATCAAAAAGATAGATGGGAGCCCATTAGTCTTCATAAACATGGATTTTGTTTTAATGACAATGAGTATTCCTAAGAAAGATCCCTATGAGGGATGGACTACTGCCTCTTCTCAGTCTATTTTCTCAACCCATCAACAAGTTTATAGGAATGAAATTGCATAGAATTGGTTGTTGAAATGACAAAGAGGAGGGTCTAGGCTGCCTAAGCCTTTTAACATAGACCAATTTAGGCCATAGGTTGGGGAATTAGTCATATTAATCAACAGGGTCAAGGGGAACCAACATGCATATTTTTGGCAAGATTGGATGTATTTTTACATTCAAATAACCATAGGCGGCCAAAAATTCATTGACTAGGCAGACACTATTATAGATGAACTTCATCATCAGTTGTAAAATTTCTTAGGAAGGAATGGTTTTCCAATGACCTCATACTTATTCTAGGTACTAGCATGCACCAGGGAATGGAAAGGGCTCTTTCATGAATTGCCTATCCCAAATATGAAAGCATAGGACTATTACCTTCATCTATGGAGAGAATTTTACGCTAATAATTTCATGAGAGAAAATGAGATTTTTTCTAGAAAGTTAGTCTATGAGATGCAGGGGAAAATTGAATAGAGGATGTGAGAAGAAGCTAAGAACTTTATCAACACTTATGGGAGTTTCTTTATCCAGTTTAGGAGATTTACTTACATAAGGTTCAGTGTGTTTGAAGGTTAGCCATTTAGGCTCCCAAGGTATGCCCTAGATAGCCACATTATAATTCAAGTAGGTCACCAATTGGGTCATGTAAATAAGAGCGTAAAGGATAGGAAAGGCCGAGAAATATCAAGCTTTCCCATTGAGCTGGGGTTATACATGTAAAATATCCTCAGATGTGCTCAATCTAGAGCTATAATTAAACAAGTTGAACCTGAAGACCTTTGAGGCAAGGAAAGGTTTTGACACCAGGGGTTATGCAAACTAGTACTTTAATTTTCCTACTAAATTTCAAGATCTTCCCCAAATGGAAGATTACTGGGAAATTGCACAGATGATTTTGAGGTAAGAAGAAGGTCATGGTCAAGATTCACTCTCAGACAAGTTGTTACATGGAGATTTGCACTTGCCACCCCTGTTAAAAATCCTATTTCTCAACCTAATGTTGATGTTTCTATTGCAAGTTCCTCCAAGATTAAAAATAAAATAAATCTCAAGCCCAAGTCTGGAAAAAAAGGTATCTCTTGTATCACCCCATTTGTGCAAGTTACAAGGACCATATCCAAAAAAGAGGACGTTGTAGCGGCTAGGGAAAATGAAGTGATCAATCTAGATGAAATGGATAGTCCAATGTCAGAAAAGAACACTCAGATAACTCCTCCTAAAGAGGTTGAAATGTTAAAGGTCCACCGGTCTGATACAAGGGATGCCACAATTGTTGCAACAAATACTCCTCTACAGAAACCACCCCTCACACTAAAATGGCTGGAAAACTCAATTAGCAATTAAAGGAATGTGCTTCGCATCACTCTACCTATGGAGGACATGGTTAGAAAATGTTTTGAGACTACAGTTAAGCCGAAAAGGACCAGGATTGACTCTATGATTGACATAGATGAGAAAACAGGACGCTGGGTTGCTGAGAGAGCAGTCCCTAAAGAAGAAAAATATATCAGCGAAGCCAATACTGATGATTTTACAGTAAAAAAGATAGATCTTGGAGTTGCATCCAAGGCATCAGATGCAAATCATCTATAAAAATGTACTAAGAAGATGTTGTACATAACTTTCAAAGATGAGAAGGATAAGAAGGAACTGAAGGCCACAATCAAAAACTTGGAAAAATTCATATATGAAGTCAGGGATCCTAGTCCTCTACCATTAGCTCAAGTACCTCAATCCTTTGACCCTCATTCTCCTAAATTCAAAAAGAATCTGGATCAAACTCAAAGGAACAAACTCATTGTCGATGTGTTTAGCAAGTGGATATAGGGCATGATCCAGTGTGGAGGTGACTAATATAACACTAAGTGAATTCAAACGCATTAAACCATTACAACATCAACCTCAGAAACACTAATAGAGTTGGGTAAATGGGAGAAGGAAAAGAAAAAGTGGGATAATGTGATGAATCAAATGAATGAGATTGAGAAATAAGGGGTAACAAAGTTCCTTGCTGAAAACCAGTCCCAAGCCTAGATGAAGATGTCCTTTATGTATCCATTAAGAGTATTGAATGGCAAAATTCAGTCATCAAAGTAGGACATGCGGGAGATACCCGTTTGTTGAACAAGTTAAAGGGATTGACAGATATAATGCAGAAGGACCTAAAGTGTCTGAACATTACTCTAATGAGTGAGGATGGTCAAAACATCAAAGATACAGGGGCGATGACCCAAGAGTTTGAAAGTGGTATTTATCTATAAGGGATAATATAGACCTAACAATAGGAGATTTCACATTGATGGCTAATATCAAAGCCATGTTGGTAGTTTGTGTTGATCATCTGGAGTCACACAAACATAAAATCATCCAAGTATGAAAGGAAAAGAAAGTGTTGAAACAAAGTATAATCCATATCCCCTTGCCACATCATACCACTATCATCAATGTTTCCAACATGCACAAGGAGTGGAGGAATGCCCATGCCACCAATGTTACTAATGACCAGTCTATGGGCTTGAGCTCATCTGCCACTCTATGATCATGCTCTGCCGATCTTGGAGTGTTACTGGTAATTTTTCTTGTTCCTTTTTTTAGTCATACTTTCAATTTAAAAACTTATTTTCACCCCAAAGCTCTGGGAGAGTTTTCTAGGCTTTAAGTTATATGCTCTAAACTGATGGCTATATATAGCCAGAAAAAAGTTTGAATTGGGCGATAATAATTTTTGGGGAATTAGATAGACTTACTTAGGGATCTATTTTAGTCTAATTGTTGGTCAATTTTCTGGGATATAGTTTGAAGATCATTTTCTTAAATCAATGGAAGAAAAATTTATGATGTTATAAATATGTTGGTTTATATTGGTGAATTGATCTTTATTGAGGTATCTTTTGGTTGATCGAGATTATTTCTTGAAGTGAATCTTTCTTATCCTTAGTCTCTTAATTGTTGTGGTTTCATATCTTCAAATGTGTAGTAAATTGAAGTCTATGGGCTTCATAGAATCTGTTAGCAATTTTTCTTGTATCCTTTAGTTCTAAAAGAAAATATGCAAACCAGATAGGGGATCTTTGTCCAATTCACATGAATATTCTTTTTCCTACAAACTTAGAGGCAAGAAAAGGCTAATTGATGAGGATTTGGTCCTCCTTCTACTTTTAGCTCCACACGCTCAGGCGGGTGCACCTAAAACATAACCAATCTCTACATACATAAGCACTCTCTAGCTGAACCCCATTATGTAGATGCGACTGTGGATAGTTCTTATACTTGTATAACTAGGAATCCAAGGCACAACCAATCTTATATAGGATCCTACTTGCATAAGTATTCTAAGAACCAGGGAAATGGTCAATGTTACAATAAGGATTAAATCCTTCTTCTCTTCGAGCTCTAAGCTCAGGTAGGCGAACCTATGGATTGAATTCTTAAAAGAATCACGAAGAGAGATTTTATTCTGAAACACAAGAAATGTAATGTATACTCTTCAGCATAAAGTAAAAAGTGAATGGATTTAATGGATTGATGACGAAAACTGCAAGACAAGTAAGGAATAGTGCCTTATCTATTGGCAATAGATTCAAGTGAGTACACTTCCCCAGAAAACCCTCCAACTCCAAACACACAAAAACCAAGTGAAGTGCCTTACAAATCACTCTTCTCAATCTAATACCTGGACATCAAATTTGTATGCAAATATTAAACCCTCAGATTTTGCCTCTAAGAATTAATCTCTCCTTGAAAGAAACTTAGAAACAAGCTCCCAACTACTTTGTAACCAGTGCATTAAAATTCCTTACACATTAATACACAAGAATTAAAACAAGACATACAAAGCCATCAATAGATATTACACAAGGATTCTATTGTTCTTTATTGAAAAATAATCTAATTATGTACATTTACAAGACAATGTAACTCTGAAAATGAAGACTCAAAAGTCAGAAAACTGCCCAGTAGTGTAAATTTTTCAACAACATTGTAACAATTGAGAAGAAGAGAGATATAGGACATTGGAAAATCAATTTCAGCCCCCGACACCTATCTGTCTTCAAACAAATATCTTCTCCTCTAAGAAATCTAATTTTCCTTCGGCAACTGCTTTTGCAATCATCATTTTAACCAATTTGATTCCAAGCCTCTTCAAAATCCGATTTCTCCCTCTGAGGAAAATCCCTCTGTGAAAGCTAATTTCCAATTTGAAATAAAAATAATCCATTTGACTATAGGAAAGACCATGTTGTTTTAATGTTTCAATATTGCACTTTATTTTAATCTTTGTATTTAATACTTGTCTATGCAATTTTAACTTTATTTTCCCTTTAATACTTTGCACAGACTTATTGTTTTGAATCATTTTAACTTTTAAAATTTGTGCACATTCCTTTGAAATTATTCTTTTATGCAGATTTTGCCCCAGATTCCACCAACATTGGACACTTGTCACACACTGGCTGGCTGCTCTTAACTATCTTTGCTAACTCATCTTCTAACCCCAGTTCACTTTGGAGACTTAGAGACTACTTAGTCTCTAAGTCTGAGAAATTTCCTCAACTCTTGGTTTATTGCGAGATTAAATGTAGGCCCTTGATCTTAATCTTCATCCGACGATTCATGCAAGATCTTTGAAGGAAAGACACTTAACATTTTTCTTATAGTGACTATGCAACCCAGTTAACTAGCCTCCATCACCAAATCTCCAAGGTTATCTCCCAACCGTAGATAACCTTTGCAACTTAGCCACCTATCGTCACTGCCACTTGTCTGCAAAATTTGGTATTTTTGGTTGCTGACACATTTCCCAAGGTACAACTTGTAATCTACATGCGCGTGTGAAGAGAGCCTCCTGCTCTACTTCACATTCTATTATGTTTGGCTACTATCTTTTAAACACTACAAATTTCCTCTGTGGCACCATTGTGGGATTAATCCCCTTTGTGTTATAAAGCATTTCAAACATTTTGCACTCAAAATATGAGGCCCAAATGCGCATTGAATCCTCCAACCAAGGGGTCACCAAGGAGCCTCTTGGCTTCTTAATTATTTCATTATGCAAGTGCTTGAATATAAAAACCATAAAAAACAACCATACACTGTGCATGTGGGATATTTAATTTTTTGTTTTTCCAATTTTTAAGGCTCCTCTGGTATGTTATTTTGTGTTGGGCCTTTATGCATTTGCAATGCAATGTGTTTCTTTAGTGTTTAACCCCTCTAAGCCCTACACAAGTATCTCCATGGTCCACACAACATGTATTTATTGTTTCAAATGTCCTCTATGTGTTGCGTAGCATTTTGGTCTTTGTGGTTTTTGCAATGTTTTATATCCCTTCACACTGCTTGCGTGGAAACTTGCTCACTTACCAATACAATTTGGCATATTACACTTGTTTTGTTTTTGGCGTGAAGTCCCCATTTCATAGCGCAAGTTCATCTTTATTTCCTATGCAACTTATTCTTCCTGGCATTATGCTTGTCAATGCATTTTCATTGCAATGGGGTCGCTTGTCTTGCTTCCGCACATTCCTCCATGCCTTGTAAAACAACACAGGCCATTCCCTCTTGCTTGCCCAACGCAATCTATTGAAATTGGCTTTTTAAATGTTTTAAAAAACATTCATATTATGAGAAGGCCTCCAATTTCAGCCTAATGTCTATGCATTTGCATTTTAAATGTTCTGACTTCCTCCATACATGCTGCACGGGCCTGCTTCCTTACTTTCCAATGCAATTTGGCATATTGTGTAGGGTATTAAACACTTACACTTTCCAATTGAATTGTTTTAAAAGAACAAAAAACCATTTGATTATGCATCATTACAGTCCCCTTGCTACGTGGCCCTTAAAACACAATGCACTTGAAAGTTTTTGTCTGTTTTTAATGTTTTAAAATGTTTCCATTTCCTGCGCAATACATTTCCTTACCAATACTTCATTGCTGCGTTGGGCTCCGCTTTACTCCTACCCCCAAATTCCTCTTCACATTGTGCAAGGATGCCAACTGCACTTTCATCTCTCCATCAAAGCCTGTGCAATCCTCTTTAGCCAGCATTCAAAGTTATTATATTTGCAAACTACATTTTCTTTAGAAATTTGAAATTGTTTTTGAAACATCTTCCTTAATCTGTTGTGTGGAAACTTCTCTTTGTGTTTTCCAATGTCATTTTTCACAGCCCTCCATCCTCTTTATGCATAGATTTAGTGCAACATATGATGGCAACGTTGTAGAATTGAGTTATTATACCTGCCAATTGTATTTTCTATTAACATTTAAAACTTGCTTTGCATTTGGCATTTCCACATACCAAGTGGATTTGCATTGGTTTAAGTTTTATTTAAAACTATATGCACTTGTCTTTGCCAATTTCCACTTGCATTAGTTTCAAAAGAAATTTAAAGTGTCTTTTGTTAAACAAGTGTGGAGAGCCCCCATCCTCTATCGGTGCACTTTCTTGATTGTCATTTTCTCAGTAGTTCACAAGACTTGTCTGTGCTTCCAAATTTGCATATTGTTATGTCACTTATATGTGTTTTCATATTTTATACTTCTACACTCGGTGATCCAAAATATCTATGTATCTTTGACATAATGGATAAAACCAATTTGTTAATGTCTCTTGGTTTCAATCAAACTAGCGGTCATTAAAAATAGCCTTTTAGCTTTCTGCAAATTGATCTCACTTACATGATTTGGCCACTGGAACCAGCTTAAAAATTGACTAAAAGGCCTCCCAGAGCTCCCAAATCTAGAAGATATGAAGTCTTTCATGTTTAACATCACCCTATAAAACCATACTGTTAGAGTAATCAGTTAGTTCTTACTCTTTTTCGCTTAAGCTATCTCTTAGGTGCATATAATTAATACTTTATATTAATTATATTGTGCAACCTAGCCTTTATGTTTTTAGGGTTTGTTCACATTTATAGGTTGAACTTTGTAATGCTTTTTCATTCTCTTCGAATACATTTTTGAGCTCTCACCTTTTGAGCATAGAAGGGTTTCTGCTCTTTCTGTTGTTGGCTTCCATCTTTGCAACAGGTATCTTGCATGCAGGTGTTCTTGGCAAGCTGTGAATTTGGATTTATCAACTTCTACATGGTATCAGAGCNCTGCCCTGCTGCTGTCTGGTTTGAAGGTGTTTTGAAGCCGCGATTCGAAGACGTCAGTCATAGCCTCTCTGGGGTTTTTTTTTGTGATTTCTAAGGAGGCACTATTTTTTGGAGCTATTTGAGCCAAAAAGGACTCTGCCATTGTGTTTAGAAGGCCCGGGAGAGTCGAAATACATATAAATTTCAACCATTTTGGTTACTGTGCCCTTAGGGAAATTTTTTTGGCGTACTAGGGCCGTATGGACACGCAAAATGAGAAATTTTTTTTAAAAAAATCATTTTTTAAAATATTTTGTGCGTTTAAAAAAATTCCTCTAGTTCATTCTATATTACGCCACCCGC
>MU223473.1:3675898-3690361 GCA_018584345.1 Thuja plicata
TGCTTGCTTTTATATCTCTTTTTGGGGTAGGGTTTTTCCCACTGGGTTTTCTCTATTTCCCCGGTTTACAGAGATTTCTTTGTTGTTGGGTACCTGATCAGGCCTTGTTGCTGGGACCCATTTCCTGTTTTCTTAGCTGTGCTAGGTTAGCTTACCTCCTGAGCTTCGCTTAAGGGGGGGTGTTAGAGTAATCCGTTAGTTCTTACTCTTTTTTGCTTAAGCTATCTCTTAGGTGCATATAATTAATACTTTATATTAATTATATTGCGCAACCTAGCCTTTATATTTTTAGGGTTTGTTCACCTTTATAGGTTGAACTTTGTAATGCTTTTTCATTCTCTTCGAATACATTTTTGAGCTCTCACCTTTTGAGCATAGAAGGGTTTCTACTCTTTCTGTTGTTGGCTTCCATCTTTGCAACAGGTATCTTGCATGCAGGTGTTCTTGGAAAGCTGTGAAGTTGGATTTATCAACTTCTACACATACTTTCATGACACTTTCATAAATGAGACATTTTAATCTCCCGATTTGACCATTTTCAAAAATCTGCAAATGCACATGTCAAAATACATGAAAACCATTCTCAAAATCACTTCTGCAAAGTTATCAAACAACATCCCAAGATTCAACCACCACTCCAGGTATTACACTTATATGAAAGGATACCATATCCATAATTGGCATCCCTAGATAGCCATCTGATATGAGAATGCAATCTTCTAAAAAATAACAACTCTGAAATAATAATTCTGTCTACACTGTCAATCTACATAAAACACTTTTATTTTTAATTTCATAAACCAATAAAAAGAGACCCTTAGAGTTTGAGCCTATGGAACTTGATTCATTTTCACAATAGGAATGAAAAAATTCAAGTAACTTGCTCTGATGATAAACTGATCAACTGTCACTAATATGCAAAGTCAGCACTTTACAACTTTCTGAATTTAAACACAGTGAAAAATACAAAAATTGGATTTGAAATCAACTAGGCAAAGTGGACAACTAGATTGGTCTGAGTCTAAAAATCTTCAGGAAGGTACACTTTCATTTTTATAATGTAGGGAATAAGTCAATTCTTCAATATCTTGAACTGGGCACAAATGATGGGACCTCAAAGTAAGGTATTTAGAAACCTGCATTTTCACACTCAGGGAAAATGAATAAAATGCAAACGGAATAGCTTTGGAAAATTTATCAACTCAGCTCACACTGGTGTACAAATGTAAAAGAAGACTCACTTCCATGCCTAAAATATACTATAATAACCCTTATTTCATGACAATTAAATGGGTACAAGATGTAATCCTCTAAAGTGGGTCATTTGGGAAATTCTGAACAAGTGCAAGATGCAAATTTGGGCAAACACCTTCGAATGGCCATCTCCAAAACATGTCAAAACTAAAATTTGAGAGATGGAACCCACTATAATTGCTAAATGAAAGGTGTTGAACCCACTCCCCAAGTGGTACCTCATGAAAAACATCGGGTCACTTTTTACAAGTATCCAAAATAGGCCTTCTCTACAAGCCTTTTAAGGAAACGACTTACACTTAGAGAAATTGTTAGTATATTCACTCCAAAATGTACCTGGAATTTTGGAGTTCAATTAGTGGCTCTAACTGAGGACACGCACCCCATGTGGGCATGCAGAGAACCTCATAATATCATGGTTAAAGCAGACCATTCACAAAATAAAATTAGATTTTTCTCTCTTATTTCTTCTTTCTCTTATATCTCTTTTCTCTTCTCTTTTCAAAAATTGGAAACCCTTTACTGAAAGAAAACACACCACACAACTAAAAGGAAAGAAACTATACAACATATAAAAATTATCCACAAAAGGCCTCAAACCCTTTCACAACTGAAATCAACACTTACCTCTATCAAAAATATGATTCTCATCTCCATGTATCAGAGGTAGACCGAAATCATCACTTTCATCTGCCTGATCCAACACACTACCATATATCTTCAGCACATCACATAAAACATAATCAACACCCTTACTGTCATTATGCATTAGGAAATCACAAAGGTGTTGAATGTGTTGATCATTATAAAACACAAGGCTGTAACATTCTTTAAAACTTTTAACCAGTTGAGAAGACATGGATTCCAACTCTATTACATAGCTAGAAAAATGTTGACTTACTTCAACACATGCTTGGATTTCAAATTTAAAAATTTCAAATTCAACCCTATGTATATCACACAAGCACTCAAGAGAGTCATAATGAACTCCCACTTGTGAACTCAGATTTAGTTCATTGCAAGAAACATCAACATGTTGGACTAAAAAAATAAAAATCTCACTTTCTGTCTGATAGTTGATATGTCCTTGCTGATTTATTTCAACATCTTTAAAAAACAATACATCAACACTTTCTACATCCCACTCTTGAAAAAATGAACATACCTCTGGCTGAAGCAAATGATCTTATGTAAAATCTCAATGCTCTTTCAGCTTCATGTAAAACATTTCAAAATGTGGTTTCAATAAATCAGCATGCAGTTCATTGTATATATTCCCATTTTGGCACGCATCTTCTTGATGTAGATCATTATTATAGGAGACATTATCAGCATTAGTAACTTCCTCTTGACAAAACATTGATTATGTGCCATTTACAATATCATAAATATCAATGTCCATGTTGAATAAGCTGACATCCATTTTCGGTTCAAGGGAAAAATCATACTTAGTTTCTATATCATAATAAATACTCTCCTAAAAACTATCATAAGTCGGTTCAAAGAAATATGTCATTGACCCACTAGCAGCAATTTCACATTCATTTTCAACACATGATAATTTTTCATCCTTTTCACAAGGGTGCATATAAACCATTACTTTATCTTCACAAAAATTAGGACCATTGTGGCTCCATGAATCCTCTTCCTCAACCAATTCTTTATTGGAACCAAGGATTGTAATTTCTTGGCTGATATATTCTCATGCAAAGGAATGCCCACAACAACTTTCATCTCCATCATAGTAATTGCTTTGTTGTTCACAATAATCTTCTTCAAATTGAGATAATAAATCTATATTATGGTGTTGAAAAGAAGAAAAATCCATAGACTGAAATGAAACATTATCAACTATAGATTCATCTTCAATAACTTGATATTCATTGATTGTATCATCAGTATAACAGTCAGCATATTCAATAGCATAATCAGATTCATCATTACTCTCATAACTAGATTCAACATCAGCAAAGTTTGATAGAACTCCCTCACTAGGGGCTTCAAAATCATCATTTTACAAAACACCTGCCCCCTCATTAGTTTCCACATTTGACTGCAAATAATTTATCTCTGCAGCCCCAAAATTGGAAAAACTAGTTTCCAATTTCTTAGGTGTGTAACCACTGTATAAATCTATCTCTACCTTAAGAACATTGCAAAAGTATTTACTAACCATACTCTCATGAATATGAGGGGCAACTATTATTTTTTGAATACACTCTTCACTCACATTTTGTGTTGAAACACAATCTAAATCATGGTTAGTAAAATCAACAGGCATGAATATATCTTGACATCATTATTTACTTCTTGATACACACCTATTTAGTGCATTTGATACATCATGACAATGATCACTAGTAAATGGAAAGCCTCTTGGGACGACTCCATACCTTAAATTATTTTTAATATCAACAACTGTCATAAAAGCATGATGCAAGGTTTTAGGATTTTTATCTCTTAACAAGTAGCTCATCTTTTTACCAAATGCCCCCAAATAAAAACCAAAAAAATATCATCATTTGGTCTTAACTCCATTGGGATTTGACCCAATACTTTTGCAAATCTAAAATTGAAAGGAGGAACTAGCTCACCATTCTTTATTTGTATTTCCATGAAAATCTTTATCACTACAACTGGATTAACTTTTTCACCAAAGTGCTCAATAAAAGATGATCTTAACTCTCCCCATGAAGAGATAGCCCATTCCACCAAGAAAGAGAACCAATACCTTGCATAATCTACCAAGGACTGAATAAACAACCTCATAATTCTATCCTCATATTCTATATCAAAATCCTCCATTAAGTCCATGAAATTTCTACAATGTTTTTCAGCATTTTCCTCTCTCCCACCACTAAATCTTGGAAATTTTTCTTTGATTTTGGATGGAAAAGAATTTGGGTAACCACAAATGCCTTCAAAATTTAGAGCTGGATACAACTTAATGTTGAAGCTCTGTCTACTGTACTGCTATAACATCTTATTAGACATGGTTACACTTGAACACACACAAGGCTAGAAATAATTAAAGTAAATTCCCACATGCCTTGATAAACATCTCAATTTGACCATAAAGAGCTTGATCAAACTTCTCAAACAATTTTCATACTATACTCAAACATGAAAGCTAAAGCTAACAACAACATAGTATGCAAATAACATTTCATCAATTTTCCCTTTCAACTAGTACTGATATCACTTAATAGGGAAAATTTTAACAACTAATTTTCATGGATTAATAACTATCCAATGAAAAAAATAGAATACCTGGCACCAATTGTAGTGGCTGAAAAATGATAAATCTGTAGTTACTTTCACACTTTCCACTAAGTCTTTTGTAGAGTTGCCACCTCCTTTTGGAGGACAAAAAACTTGAAACCACTGAGATGTAATACCAACTCAAATTATCTTCACACTTTGCATTTATACATTCTGATTTTCATAATGGGGGAGCACTACATGTTCATCGATTCCTCCATTATCATTCATTCCTTGAAAACTTGGAAGCTCGCCCTATTTTTCTTTGGGATGCTTCTTCACCTCAAGATCTTGTGACTGATTTTTTCATCTTGCATTTATTTGAAATCAACTTTTCATTCAACACTTCTGCAGAGATTAGAGTCTCCACACAATAAAAATTGGGAAATACTATTATGACAATTTTCAAGGACAAACCCTTTTCCAAATCACCTTTACAAGATAAGACTGACTCCTCACAAGATATGAATTGCTGAACAAAATATCTTAGACACAAAACAATATCCTTCAAACCCCATAATATGAAATATAACTTCTCAACTCTATGAAATTTTGGACAGACTTAACTGGGCTGAAAATTAAGAAGGTGAGGAGCCAAGCTCAACTGAAACCTTATTAACTACGCATTTAATACTTTTCCCCAGTAGAGTCACCATTTTTTTAGTGCGAATCAGATGGTCCAACTCAATCTGAAATTTATTTAACTTGTAAAATAGCATTAGAGATTTTCTGAATAGTTCAATAAAACCTATCCCTAGTAGAGTCGCCATTTGGTTAGCAATTTTTCTTGTATCCTTCAGTTTTAAAAGAGAATATGTGAACCAGACATGGGGATCTTCATCCAATGCACATGAATCTTCTTTTTCCTACAAAATAAGGGGCAAGAAAAGGCTAATTATTGAGTATTTGATCATCCTTCTACTTCGAGCTCCACACGCTCAGGCGGGTGCACCTAAAACATAACCAATCTCTACATACATAAGCACTCTCTAGTTGAACCCCATTATGTAGATGCGACAATAGATAGTTCTTAGACTTGTATAACTGGGAATCAAAGACTCAGCCAATCTTATACATGATCATGCCTGCATAAGTATTCTAAGAACCAGGGAAGTGGTCAATGTTACAATAAGGATTAAATCCTTCTTCTCTTCAAGCTCTAATCTCAGGAAGGCTAACCTATGGATTCACTTTTTCAAAGAATCACCAAAAGAGCTTGTATTCTAAAACACAAGACATGACATGTATGCTCTTCAACAGAAAGTAAAAGGTGAATTGATTTAATGGCTTGATGATGAAAACTACAAGAAAATTAAGGACCAGTACCTTATCTATTGGGAAACAAAGTCAAGTGAAAACACTTCCCCAGAAAACCCTCCAACTCTAAACACATAGTAACCAAGTGAAGTGCCTTACAAATCACTCTTCTCAATCTAATACCCGGACATCAAATTCATATGCAAATCTTAAAGCCTTAGATTTTGCCTCTAAGAATTAATCTCTCCTTGAAAGAAACTTAGAAACAAGCTCACAGCTACCTTGTAACTAGTGCATTAAAATTCCTTATAGATTAACACACAAGAATTAAAATGAGACATACAAAGCTATCAATGAATATTGCACAGGGATTCCATTGTTCTTTATTGAAAAATTATCTAATTTTCTACATTTACAAGACAAAGTAACTCAGAAAATGAAGACTCAAATGTCAGAAAACTTCCCAGCAGTGTAAAATTTTCAACAACCTTGTAACAGTTGAGAAGAAGAGAGATAAAGGAAATTGGAAAATCAATTTCAGCCCCTGACACTTGTCTGTCTTCAAACAAATATCTTCTCCTCTAAGAAATCCATTTTTCCTTCAGCAACTGCTTCTTCTTTGCAATCATCATTTTAACCAATTTGATTCCAAGCCTCTTCAAAATCTGATTTCTCCCTCTGAGGAAAATCCCTTCGTGAAAGCTAATTTCCAGTTTGAAATAAAAATAAAGACCATGTTGTTTTAATGTTTCAATCTTGCACTTTATTTTAATCTTTGTATTTAATACTTGTCTATGCAATTTTAACTTTATTTTCCCCTTAAATACTTTGCACAAACTTATTGTTTTGAATCATTTTAACTTTTAAAATCTATGCACATTCCTTTGAAATTCTTCTTTTATGTAGATTTTGCCCCAGATTCCACCAGCATTGGACACAGCTTGTCACACACTAGCTGGCTACTCCTAACTGGCTTTGCTAACTCATCTTCTAACCCTGGTTCGCTTTGGAGACTACTTAGTCTCTTAGTCTCTGAGAAATTTCCTTAACTCATGGTTTATTGCAAGATTAAATGCGGGCCCTTGATCTTAATTTTTATCCGACGGTTCACACAAGATCTTTGAAGGAAAGGCACTTAAAATTTTTCTTATAGCGACTACATGACCCAGTTTACTAGCCTCCATTCTCCAAATCTCCACGGGTATCTCCCAACCTCGGTTAACCTTCGCGACTTAGCCAACTATCGTCACTACCACTTGTCTACAAAATTTGGTACTTTTGATCATTGGCATGTTTCCCAAGACACCATCTGTCACCTACACACTTGCATGAAGAGAGCCTCATGCTCTGCTTCACATTCTATTATGTTTGGTTCCTATGTTTTAAACACTACAAATTTCCTCTGCGGCACCAATGTGGGATGAATCCCCTTTGTGTTTTAAATAATTTCAAACATTTTGCACTCAAAATATGGGGCCCACCCACGCATTGAATCCTCCATCCAAGGGGTCGTCAAGGAGCCTCTTGGATTCTTACTTATTTCATTATGCAAGTGATGGAATATAAAAACCATAAAAACAACCATACTCTATGCATGTGGGATATTTCATTTTTCATTTTTCTAGTTTTTAAGCCTCCTCTGGTATACTATTTTGTGTTGGGCCTTTATGTATTTTCAATGCAATGTATTTCTTTAGTGTTTAATCCCTCTAATCCCTACTGAGGTATCTCTAAGGTCCACACAACATGTATTTGTTGTTTCAAATGTCCTCTATGTGTTGCATAGCCTTATGTTCTTTGTGGTTTTTGCAAGTTTTATATCCCTTCACACTGCTTGCGTGGACACTTCCTCACTTACCAATGCAATTTGGCATATTACACCTATTTTGTTTTTGGCGTGAAGTCCCCATTTCATAGCGCAGGTTCATCTTTATTTCCTATGCAACTTATTCTTCTTGGCATTATGCTTGTCAATGGATTTTCATTGCAATGGGGTCTCTTGTCTTGCTTCTGCGCATTCCTCCATGCCTTGTAAAATAGCTGAGGCCATTCCCTCTTGCTTTCCCAACACAATGTATTGAAATTGGTTTTTTAAATGTTTTAAAAAACATTCATATTATGAGAAGGCCTCCCATCTCAACATAATGTCTATGCATTTGCATTTTAAATGTTTTGAATTCCTCCATACATGTTGCGCGGGCCTCCTTCCTTACTTGCTAATGCAATTTGGCATATTGCGCAGGGTATTAAACACTTACACTTGCCAATTGAATTATTTTACATGAAAAAAACCCATCTGATTATGCATCATTGCAGTCCCCTTGCTGCGTGGCCCTTAAAACACAATGCACTTGAAAGGTTTTGTGTGTGTTTAATATTTTAAAATGTTTCCATTTCTTGCGCAATACATTTCCTTACCAATGCTTCATTGCAACGCTGGGCTCCACTTTACTCTTGCCCCCAAATTCCTCTTCACATCAAACAAGGATGCCAACTGCACTTTCATCTCTCTATCAAAGCTCGCGCAATCCTCTTTAGCCAGCATTCAAAGTTATTATATTTGCAAACTACATTTGCTTTAGAAATTTGAAATTGTTTTTGAAACATCTTCCTTAATCTGTTGTGTGGAAACTTCTCTCTATCTTTTCCAATGTCATTTGTCACATCCCTCCATCCTCTTTATGCACAACTTTAGCGCAACATATGCTAGCAAGTTTGTAGAATTGAGTTATTATACCTGCCAATTGTATTTGCTATTAACATTTAAAACTTGCTTTGCATTTGGAATTTCCACCTACCAAGTGGGTTTGCATTGGTTTTAGTTTTATTTAAAATTGTATGCACTTGTCTTTGCCAATTTCCACTTGCATCAGTTTCAAAAGAATTTTAAAGTGTAGTCTGTTAATCAAGTGTGGAAAGCCCCCATCCTCCATCGGTGCGCTGGCTTTCTTGATTGATATTTTCTCAGTAGTTCACAAGACTTGTCTGTGCTTCCAAATTTGCATATTGTTATGTCTCTTATCCGTGTTTTCATATTTTTTACTTCTGTGCTCAGTGATCCCAAATATCTATGTATCTTTTTCATAATGGATAAAACCAATTTGTCAATGTCTCTTGGTTTCAATCAAACTGGTGGTCATTAAAAATAACCTTTTACCTTTCTGCAAATTGATCTCACTTACACGATTTGGCCTCTAGAACCAGCTTTAAAAAGTGACTAAAAGGCCTCCCAGAGCTCCCAAATCTAGAAGATATGAATTATTTCATGTTTACATTCACCCTATAAAAACCTACTTTCATGACACCTTCAGAAACAAGATATTTTGATCTCCCAAGTTGACCATTTTCACAAATCTGCAAATGCACATGTCAAAATACATGAAAAACATCTTCAAAATCACTTCTGTAAAGTTATCAAACCACATCTTGATATTCAACCACCGATCTAGGTATTAAAATTATATGAAAGGAGACCATATCCACAATTGGCATCCCTAAAAAACCATCTGATATGAGAATACAATCTTCTGAAAATAACAACTCTGCTATAATAATTATGTCTACACTGTCAATCTACATAAAAAAAATTTAGTTTTGATTTCATAAACCAATCAAAAGGGAACCTTAGAGTCTAAACATCTGGAACTTGATTCATTTTCACACTATGAATGCATAACTTCAAGTAACATTCTATGATGATAAACTGATCAACTAGCACTAATATGCAAAGTCAACACTTTACAACTTTTTGAATTTAAACACAATGAAAAATGCAAAAATTGGATTTGGAATCAACTAGGAAAATTGGACAAATAGATTGTTCTAAGTCTAAAAGTCTTTAGGAATGTACATTTTCATGTTTATAATACAGGGAATAAGTCAATTCTTCAATATCATGAACTGGGCACAAATGGTGGAACCTCAAAGTAAGGTATTGAGAAACCTGCATTTTCACAGTCAGGGAAAATGAATAAAATGAAAACATAATAGCTTTGGAAAAGTTATCAATTGAGCTCACAGGGGTCTGCAAATGGACAAGAAGACTCACTTCCATTCTTACAATATAATGCAACTGTTAGTAATAATTGAGAGGGGGGGGTGAATCAGTGGCCTAAAAAATATTCTAATTAATCAACCCAAAAACTTAGTACCACAATATTAAGCCTCTAGTTATCTTCAATCCTATAAGATGAATGCCTTCAAATATAATTATCAAATTACTACTTCTTAGAATGCTTTGTTAAACCTTATTTTGTTATGTTTACCGAATAGCAGTCTTTCAATTTACCGAAAAACAACAAATTACTTAGAGTATACCGATCAATCTAGACTAGCTATGTGTAATGCAAAACACTAAAGTAATGACTCATAAACACATTGACACATGGATTTTTAACATGGAAACCCTGTTAAGGGATAAACCACTTGGGACCGATAACCCAAAATTTTCACTCTTCTGAAGTGAGCTCGGTGAAGATCCAACCTTGTTAAAGGTTACAAACACACTGTTAAGTGTGACCTTGTTAGAGGATTTAAAAGATTAGTTTGTCACCTAATACTGGGCATTTATATGCTACCTTCCTTTTCCAAACTCTTCTGGTTTGTCAAATGGTATATGTCATCTCATGCTATCTTCATGATCAAACTTTTTGATACTCCTTGAGATGTATATCAATATAGAAAGGATTTTTATATCCTGCTTGGTTAAGAGACTTTTTGAATCAATGGTTAAACTGAAATAGTATGATTAGTTCACATATACAACTTATACTTGCATATTTTTAGATCTATTATAAGCTCATACCATCAATCTGATCAATATATCATTTTAATACCTTTTCTCCACTTTTGTTCTGCTCGGTGATGCTATGCTCTATTGCTCGGTGTCTGCAAAAATCTTTAGCTCTTTCCTCAGCTTGATTGATCAAGACTGTATGAAGTTTTTATTCATCAGTTTCTCTCCAGCATCCTTTTTTCATTCAATCCCCTTAATTCGTAATGAATTAAGTTGTCTCTTTATAGATATGAAATCACCGTTGTTAGGTTCTTTATTTTCTTGATCTTGGTGTGATCTGCAATCTTAGCCAATCTGATTTAAATAAAACTCATGTTTTTTCCCACAGAGATCTTCTTGTCAACTGGACAAAATAGCTTTAAATCCTTTACTTATCTCTGGCTTTATCTTTTCGATGAAAACAATGATAACTACCAGTTAAGTCTATATTTAGCTCTGTGAGCTAGATATTTTTTCATTTCTGAACTTCAGTTAACTTCAGTATTTTTACTCTTTGTAAGCTTCGGTCAACACTCCAATTCTCCTCGGGCATCTCCATTGGAGTTGTCTATCTGTCGGGGTTTTCTTTCGTTCGGTTTACACTCTGATTCTAGCTGTCAGGTATGCTTTTGATTCTTCTCGTCGGTAATGCTCTTTGATTTTCTTTCTTGAGCATCACAGTGACTTGACTTTTGGTTATCTTTGTCTATTGGGTTCCACTAGTCGTCGGTGTTTGAAGTCACATAGTGAATGCTTGTCTTTTATGCATTACTAAAATCATAATCTTTATCTCTCTAATTCTATGAAGTCTTTGACACTTTGATTATAACTGATTAGATTATATCAAGTTGATATCAATGACAATACAATCCATTAACTGATTTAATATCTTGCATTATCTTTCTGCATTTCGGTGATCAACTTAACATCTTCAAACATTCAATCAGTTACATGTCATCAATCTCTCCCTTTGGCATTGATGGAAACACACTAAATTATCATACTATACTATTACTAATACAATATGAAATATAATAGTTTCATCAATCTTTCGTATTGTGACTATTAAAAATGTCTGGCTTTTGGTAGGCTAAAATAGCTTAGATTTATTAATTGTAGATTGGCTCTTTCAATCTTTAATCCCTTCATTGGATAGATGTAGCATCTAATGTCTCTGTTCTGATATGTGCTCTACCTTGACTGTTCCTCTTCTTGTTAATCTATTTTTCTTTTGATAGCAATCTCTCTCTTTTTCACTTCTCTCCCTTAGATGGATATTTCATATGTAATCAATCTCTCTCCCTTTGAATATTGATTAACTCTTTCTTTTGATTCTTAGGAACTTCTCTTCATGGATAATGATATAATCTTTTCTAATCAATGAAATGATCTCTCCCTTATGATAAAAAATCTCTTTCCCTTATGATAATGAGATAATCTCTCCCTTTTCCAACAATGCCAAACAAGTTTCTTCTATATCATCTTCCATCCCTTTATATAATATATTCCTTGAATTTTCCTATCCATCAGAAATACAATGTCTCATGTGTTCGGTGTGCATTTGTACCTTTCTATATGCAAATGTATCTGTTAATGTTCATCTCTGTGTTTGCATCAACATGAATGATCTTTTGATTATGTGTAGGCTGATGCAGCCTCCTGGCCAGCTTATTGACTGAAAGACAAGGGTTGGACCCCTATTCTCTGTCTCAGGTACTCAAATGTATCTTTCAGTAATGGCTTGGTGAATATATCAGCTAATTGTTCCTTTGATTGAACATATTCCAACATCACCTTATTTTCTTGCACTTTTTCTCTTAGATAGTGATACTTGATAGAAATATGTTTAGTCTTAGCATGCATGAATGGATTCTTATAAATGTTAATTACACTGGTATTATCACAATAGATAACTACTGGTTCAAGAATCTTTATATTTATACCTTCTAGCAATTGTTTGATCCATACAATATTGGAGCAATTTGTAGCGGTAACCACATACTCTACTTCTGCAGTAGACTGAGAGATGCATCCTTGCTTCTTGCTGATCCATGTGACAATTTTTTCACCCATGAACAATTCTCCTATAGTAGTGCTCTTTTGGTCATCAATGTTTCCAGCCCAATCAGCATATGTATAGAATTGTAGCTCAAATTTTCCTTCTCTTTTATACCATAAGCCATAGTCCTTAGTGTTCTTTAGATATCTCAGAATTCTCTTGACAATAGTCATATGTGATTCTTTGGGATTAACAAAGAATCTTGCAACTATTCCAACTGCATGTGATATATCTGGTCTAGTATGAACAACATACATTAGTTTTCCAATCATTGATCTATACAATGTTTGATTTACCTCATTTGATTTGTCTTCTTTTGTCATCTTACATCTGGTAGCCATAGGTGTTCCAACTGGTTTGGAATCTTCCATCTTGAATATCTTCAGCACTTCCTTGATGTATTTGGACTGAGTGATATATATGCGTGCATCTTTTTAAATAATTTGTAGAATAAGAAAGAATTTGATCTCTCCAAACATAGACATTTCAAATTCTTTTCTCATTTCATTAGCAAAGGATTTGCATAACATTTCATTTCCCCCAAAAATGATATCATCAACAAAAATTTCAGCAATCAGAATATTACCATTGGTATCTTCTTTTATGTACAAATTTCTATTTTCACTTGTTCTTACAAATTTAGTGCTAATGAGATAGGAGTGGAGTCTTTCATACCAGGATCTAGGTGCTTGTTTCAATCCATACAAGGCTTTATGTAGTCTACATACCATGTTTATTTTGCCTGGATCAAAAAACCCTTCTGGTTGTTCAATGTATACCTCTTCTTCTAGTATTCCATTTAGGAATGCAAATTTGACATCCATTTGGTATACCTTGAACCCTTTGAATGTAGTATAAGAAAGTAATATTCTAACTCCTTCTAGTCTAGCAACGAGTGAAAATATTTCTCCATAATCAATACCTTCTTCTTGTGCATATCTCTTGCATACTAACCTTGCTTTGTTTCTTGTGACCTCTCCATTCTCATTCAGCTTATTTCTAAATATCCATTTGGTATTGTATGCCTCTTCTTTCGATTCCCAAAGCTTTCCAAAGGCGAGGGTTAGTATCAAAGGTTTCACAAATGAATGCAAATCAAGTATATAATGACTACTAAACGAATACTAGAAATGTGATCAATAAAATGTACAAGCAAGAGAAAGGAAGACAAATAAATGCAAACCCCACAATGTTTGAAGCTTCTATTATTTCTCTCTACTCCTTCCGAAATGCTGTTCTTTGATGCTCAGTATTGGCAGGGCAGCGTCTATGACTTGAGAAGCGTCGAGAATTTGATAATTGAAATGTGTGTATGTGGTCACAAGATGGCTTGAATGCTAGAACCAAACTGATATAGTAATTGCACACAAGAGCTTGAAATCCTGGACCCTTCAAATGGTTATGAAGGGTTTATTATATAAGAATTGGTGATGATATGAACGGTTGAGATCAATCCCAAAGATGGGGAGATGAATGGTTGAGATCAAAAGGAACAGGAGAGGTCCTCAGTAAACTCCACCTCTTCATTTGGTAAAGAGAAGATAGAGTTTGGTTAACTGAAGAGATAATTATGAGTTACCTTTTTGAACTGAAGAGGTGGGTGAAGTTACCCATGTGGACTGGAAAGATGGGTGGAGTAACCCATATGATCTGATTGGAGTTATCTCTTTGAGGATAAATGAATATTTAATTCATTTATTTAATAATTATTTTCAACATGTGAGATAATTAAATTCTTTTTTATTAAGAATTGCTTTATTTTGATGAAATTAAATTAATTTAATTGAAATTAATTTAATTGGAAGAATTTAATTAGTAAGTTTAAATATTTGAATTTAAACTATAGGAAATTGAGTTT
>MU223473.1:3690555-3706520 GCA_018584345.1 Thuja plicata
TGTCTACATTTGCCCCTCTTTGATGCGATGTGACTTGTCACAGTGTGTCAAAGATTCTTTGATTTTGCCCCAGCTTGCCCTGACATTTAGTAGGTGTATTTATGCCCCCTCAACAAATTTGAGCGAATAGTCGCGAGACGAGCGTTGATTTGTTGAAACTGCATTTTGTGGAACTAGGTAGCCTACAAATTTGAAAAATACTTTAAAATGCCCCTGTAATTGACTGTTGAAGTTTTCGGGGACTGGGAAGAAATCTCAGAGTTCCTGGGTGAAAGTAGGGTTTTTTGGAACCCTTATAAATAGTGAAGAGAGCTTTTCATTTGTCACTTTGCGATTTGGAGCTTTGATCTTCTTGGTGAGTTTGTGTTCTGATTCCTGCATTTATTTCTTCCTATTTTTGAGCGATGGCGGGCCTTCCTGGCATGGTGCACATCTTTGATCGGGTCTGGATGTACCACAGACCTGCTAACTCTGGGTGCCCAGTGAGTTTTCTCGCTTTGCGTGTCATTTATTACATTTAAAATTTGTACTTTTTAGAAAAAAATTACATGATTACTGCAATCGACTGCGGTTTTGCCACAATTGTGGTTTAAATGTCACAATTGCCGGTTATATGCTGCATTTGATAAAGGTGCCGCACTTGCATGTATAATATACCACAATTGTAGTTTGTCTGCCACACTTGTAATTTAGGTACTGCAATTGCTTAAAAGTACCGTAATTGATTGTTTATTACCACAATCAATTTTTTAACACTGTCTGCCTGATGTCTTTGTCAGTTATCTACTTTTTTTAGCTTATGTTACTTACCTCAATGACTGAAACTGATAATTTTCTATTTTTTTACTCTATGTGCAGTTCACTGGGTGTATCTTGCGCTGTCGTGAGTCTAGACTGGTGGGGCTCATATATAGATTCCAGCTGACCGAGGATGAGAGGTCAGTACTTCATGATCTAGGATTGTACTGGATATGTTACATGCTTGAGATCATGACCAACAGGGGTCTGATCTCCACTCTTGTAGAGCGTTGGCACTCTGAGACATGTACTTTTTGGTTGCCCACTAGGGAGTACACCATGACCTTGGAGGATGTGTATCGCATCCTCCAAATCCCTATCTAGGGCGAGCTCGTGGAGTATTCCACACGCACTGGTATTACTGCTTTGACTAAGCTCTCTGGACTGCCCCGGGATCAGCTTGGGCTTGCAGGAGATTATGACATTCTTTGGTCTAGATTCAGATTAGGCCTTGATAGACTATCCACGCTGCTAGGTAGTCTGATATGTGGGATCCTTTGCCCCGATTGATGTCAACGTGGTCTTTTTGTTGGGTTTGGTAGTGTCCTATAGAGTATGGTCCGAGACCATACTATTTTTGCTTGGGGCCCATGCATGTTGGCCCACATGCATTTCTATATGTTGTATGTGGCTTACCTTGATGGTAAGTCACTTGGTTGTGGTGCCACTTTATTACAGATTTGGGCATGGGAGCATATATCTTTCTGTCGTCTTGTTGGTGCCCGTGCTCTCCCGACAGATAGGCCGTATGTGTATATGTATGATGGTGCGATTGTCCAAACCCATATGGGTCATCTTTCATATTGGTGACAATAGCTAGATATGATTCTGTACTTTATCTGGAGGCCTTACAGAGATTTGCTTGTTTGGGATGGAGAGGACATCCATCTCCCCTTTTGTCGACAGCAGAGGTACTTGATTGGTCATGTGTGATCATGTACATATGATCGATTTTCATAACACCGACAGGGTGTTACATCAGTTTGGAGAGCAGCAGGATGTGTCATATTTGTATGCCTATTTTATTCGGAGGTCTAGGGATGCTCGTGTTTGGGGTGTTTTTGTGTCACTGGATGTTGCTCGCACTGAGTTCTTGAGATTTTTTCCTGTAGCATGGACCTTGCGTTCTTCCACTGTAGATCCAGGTTTGTCTTATTTCTGATTACTTTATGTACTTTCCTTCTGCTCTTTGATCCTTGCTCATAGCTTGTTTTGATACTTATTCTTATCTACTCTTGTACTGATATTTGATTTTCCATTTGCAGGCACTACACCACAGTTTGATGCATACTGGTTGTAGCATCAGCCTATTGCTTTGACAGATGTCTCACGTCCTGTTCCCAGGACCATTATGAGGAGGGCTCATCAGTTATACTGTGGTAGGGGAGGTCGTGATGGAGAGAGAGGTGGTGGCCAGGGAGGGAGGGATGGGGGTAGAGATGGTGGACGGGGGAGAGGCAGGAGAGATGGTGGGAGGGACAGAGGATGGGGGAGAGGNTGATGGAGGGGATGATCCTGGTCCTGGGGGTGTTGGAGGTGGAGTTAGGAGCAGAGGTGGTCAGAGTGAGGGGCAGGCCATAGTTGGGTTGGGTTCCATCCTAGAGGACAAGGAGGATTTAGAGGAGGAGGCACCTCAGTTGGTGTGCAGAGTTCACAGGCAGACAGCTGTAGTTTTGGCTCCCTGACATGAGGATTGAGTTGTTATTGAGGATGTGGATGTGGAGCTCACTGATATAGATGTGGAGGCTCTTGATGAGTAGAGCACTGAGACTAGTTCCTCAGGAGAGAGTGGCAATAGCAGGAGCAGTACAGGGGAGAGCTCTGAGAGTGGGGATGATTCCGTGGTTTTGAGAAGGAGAGGAGGAGAGGGACTAGGGGACAGGGTGGAGGAGGGTGACATGGATGTGGAAATGGGTGGTATGGATGATGATCCCTCAGAGGTGGAGCACCTTACCCAGTAGGTTCAGGATCTATAGGCCTGTCTTGCCTTATCTAATGCTTGTGCGGCCATTTTGGAGGCCCGTGTGATAGCTGCTGAGTCTAGAGAGCGACAGGCTCAGGCCGAGGTTCGCTCTTTTATTAATAGTGTATTAGATGTTGCCCATAGAGATATTCTTGATAGATTTTACAGATCTGGGTGGGAGGCTTAGAGAGAGATAGATTACTAGAGATGACACTATGAGGGTACAGTTCCTGCGGCAGAGAGGGTGCTAGCTATACAGTGTTGCAGAGATCCAACAGGGCTCAGCGGTCTTAGAGTAGTGGTGTCAGAGCTCCTGAGTCCTCACATAGGACAGATTCTGATATGCCTCCCCCTCGTGCACCTCCTAGGGAGGGTGGGGGTAGCTCTTTTTGAAATGTTCCTTGTATCATTTTTGTAGTGATTCATTGTATACTCTGAGTAGTACCATTTTTGTATCTCGATACACTAATATATATTGATACACATGTTGATTACCTTCTTTGTTCAGACTTGCGACCTTTAATTTGTACTCAGATATTTTGATTTACATGAGATGCAGCTATGTTTTGATATGATGTGCAATGGTTGAATTTATATATGTATGGTTCTATATGATTTGGTGGTTTAGATGATGAGATGTATATGCAATGTGTTTCTTTTACGCGGGCTCGTATATGGATGATTTACTTTCCTATGATACTGACATGTTATGTAGGATGGTGTAAATGAAATGCTTGTTTATATGAGATGCTTTATGGATGCATGTGATTTTATGATTTATCATGTATGCAACTACCATGTTTTTTCTTTTCTGATGCATTTAATGAATGAATGCAGTCTACTATGCACAAAATATCTAAGTAATGCATGTGTTAGTTAGAAATAAGTTAGTTTGGATAGATGTGCTCTGAGATTGATCTAATAGAATTTGATGATAGAAAAGTTATCATTTTGCATTTTTTGGATAGATATGATCTGATAGAAAGGATGAATGTCCCAAGTCGCTACCCCTGTTTCCAATATTTTTCATCATTGCATCTTTTTTGTATTTTCTGATATTCTGGAAGAGCGGCAAATGATCCAGATCACATACCACTTGGATACCGCCATGACCTCTTGATAGCGAAAGGAGTAGAGATATTGAATAGAAAGAGACCCATAGTGCACCCAAATATTGACCATCTAGATTCAACTATGTTCCCTGTTTGAAAAGAAAGAGAGCCAAGAGCACCCAGATATTGACCATCTAGATACCGCTTGTCCTCTGAATTAATCTAAAACAAAGAAACCAATATAGAACTCTTATGTACCCAAAGTCCATCTGGATAACACTATGAGCTCTTAATTTTTGAAAGGGAAAGCTAAACAAACAAGATAGAACTCCTATGCCCCTAGAGTCCATTTGGATAGCATCGTGAACTCTTGTTTGTAACATAAAGGGAAAGACCATAGAAACCAAGATAGAACTCCAAAGCAACTCAGAGTCCATCTGAATATTTTTGTGAGTTCTTGATTCTATAAACCAAACAAGAAAAAAAATAAAAGAGAAGGAATGTCCAATTCTTTCCCAGGTTTAAGCTCAAATCGTGGAACTACGCGGCTGCTAGATAAGTGACAGCGCCTACCGCATTTATCCTAAATCATCATGGCCCTGAAATTGAAGTGAACATTCAATAGACAACAATCAAATAAAATAAGTTATGATCTATCATAGCTACTCTCCTCATATGGTGGATCCTGGAGTAGCATAAGAACATAACCCTGAAATATAAAGTGACATCTGACCGACTTGACTGACCTAGTCAATATTTTTGTGTGGTTCCTCGATGCAGTTGGATTCTCTTGATTGGCTCAAACTCTTTGGATAGGCTTGGTTGGCTTGATTGATTTGATCGTGTTGGTAGCTGATTAAGTTGTGTCAGATGGGTCGAATGCATGTTCGCAAAGCTCATGATTGTGACAGTATTGATTGATAGATTTGATTTCTCTGATCATGTTGGCAGCTGATCAAGTTGTGTCAGATGTGCCCAATGCTTGTTCGCAAAGCTCATGATTATGACAATTTATAGTTTGGCTTGGTCGCCTGTTGCTTGTTGATTGAATTGATAGATTGATAAAGCTGTGTCAAATGAGCCCAATGCTGATTTGTAAAGCTCATGATTGTGACATTGATTGATGGGGCGTGATTGCCCCTTGCTCTCTTGATAATCGAGTTGGTTTTATTGCTTTGGTTTTTTGCAATTTTTTGAATTTTTTTTGAAGAAGGTTGATTTTCTCTTATTTTTGATATTTTTAGGATTTTTGATGAGTTTTCCAATTTTTAGGGTTTTCAAGACATTTGGAATCGCCCCCTAGTCTGGTGTACCAGTACTAACCATGGGTAAGTGCTTGGTGCTCAGAGGGGATCATGCTTCTGGATATTGCTTGGGTAGTCAGTCTTGCATTTTGAAGTGTGCTCAAGCTTTTGGAGCTCATTGATGGTGAAGCTGGATTTGAACACTTGGCACCTATTTGCCAGGTTTTCACCAAGGTACCTACTCAATAGCACCTGATTGCTAGGTTTTCACTGAGAGAGCGATTTTTTTTTTCTCTTTACTTTTTTTTTTTTGCTTTTTTTTCTTTTTTGATTGTCGCCAAGGCGCCTGATTGCTAGGTTTTCACCAAGGTAACTTTTTTTATTTTATTTTTATTTTTTTGGTATTTTCTAGATATGTAGATAAATGCCTTAACCATAAAGACCTTTAAGGGTAGAACCTCTTCAAGTGCATGCTATTGATGTAGCTGGGGAGCTGATCTCCTTCTGGTGTTGCTAGTATGAATGCCCCACTTTGAGTACAGCTGATAATAACAAATGGTCCTAACCAGTTAGGCTCAAACTTTCCAGGTTTGACTCGCTCTGCTTGATTCCTCTGATTTTCCATGAGGAAAAGGTCTCCTACATCAAATGTTCATGGCTTCACCTTCTTGTGATAGTTTCTTCTAAGGTGATTCTAATAGCCTTGTAAGTGGTCGAAGACATGTTGCCTTCTTTCATCTAGTAACTCTAGTTTGTTGAGCCTTGCCACTCTATAGTCTTCATCTGAAACCAGGTTCTTCAATGATATCCTCAGGGATGGGATTTCTACTTCGAGGGGTAATACCACCTTTGATCCATAGACTAGGGAGAAAGGAGTTGCTCCTGTAGGTGTTCTCACACTAGTTTTGTATGCCCATAGTGCGGGACTAAGCTGTAAATGCTAGTCCCTCCCTAATTTGTTCACTATTTTCTTCAGGATTTTCAGAATCATTTTGTTTGTAGCTTCGGCTTGGCCATTCCCTTGAGGGTAGTAAAATGAGGAGAACCCTTGTTTGATGCAAAACTGTTCACATAGGTCTTCAACATCCTTGTTCTGGAAAGGTGTACCATGATCTGTCAGGATTGTTTGGGGGATCCTGTATCGACAGATAATGTGGTTAAGTATGAACATCGCTATTTTCTTCCCAGTGATGTAAGTGAGGGGAATTGCTTCCACCCACTTCATGAAGTACTTCGTTGCTACTATGATGTACTTGTGTCTGTTTGCTGAAGAAGGTGTAATTTTGCCCACTAGGTCAAATCCCCAAATTGAAAATGGCAATGGTGATGTGATAGGATTTAGTTCCTGGGCAGGTGCATGGATGAGGTCTCCATGAAATTGACACTATCTACACGTTTGAACATGCTTGTGTGCATCTGTCTCTATTGTGGGCCAATAGTATCCCATGTGGATTATTTTCTTGGCTAAGTTGTTGCCACCTCCGTGGGTTCCACATGTTCCTTCATGTACCTCGTACAAAGCTTTCTGGTATTCCATGGAAGTGAGACATCGTAGTAATGTTCCATCTAGACTTCGTCTGTATAGAGTATTTGAGAGGATGGTATACCTAGAGGCTTAGTGGATGAGGGATTTTCTCTGGTTTCTAGAAAAGTTTGTGGGTAAGACATCGTTTTGGAGATAGCTATAGACATCTTTGTACCATGGGGACTTAGAACCAACAAGGACACACACTGATTCTATGATAGATGCATGATGTGATGGCACCAAGAGTTTCTCCACTAGAAACTGGAAATTGGTATCATTACCTAGCATATCAATTAGTGATGCTATGGTAGGCATCGCATCTGCCACTTTGTTCTGTGCTCTTGGGACTTGCTCAAAGAGAATGTAATGAAACTTGGTGCGCAACCATTCCATCTGTGCTCTATAAGGTATGAGCTTCTCATCTTTGGTCATGTAATCATTGTTAACTTGAATAATGACCAACTGCAAATCACCAAATACTTTTAGATTATTGATTCTCCATTGAATGGCTATCTTTAGACCGATGACCAATGCTTCATATTTTGCTATATTGTTGGTGCATTGGAAGTTAAGTCTGAAAGACTTTGAAATTGTATCATGATCTGGAGTGATAAGGACTATCCCTACCCCCGCACCATGGTTTGTACATGATCCATCAAAATAAAGTTGCCACACCTCAATCGCTGGTTGTAGTGTCATGATAGATTCATCAGAAAAGTGAGAGATAATAGGCTGGTGGTCTTGAATCAGTGCCTCTGCTAGTTGATCTATGTTTACTTGTCCTTTGATGGCCTTTCTGTCTACATACTCAATGTCAAACTCGCTTAAGATCATTACCCACTTGGCCAGTCGTCGAGTGAGCACTGCTTTGCTCAGGAGGTACTTGAGAGGATCAATATGTGCAACCAATTTCGTTTGGTTACTCAACATGTAGTGTCTCAGCTTCTGGGAAGCAAAAACAACTGCCAGGCATGACTTCTCAATGGGCATATAGTTTAGCTCATATCCAACCAAAGTCCTACTTAGATAATAGATAGCCCTCTCTTTTCCTACGTCATCATGCTATGCCAAGAGGACACCTAATGCTGATTTAGTCACTGAGATATATAGAAGCAATGGTCTACCTTGTACTGGTGGTACCAATATAGTAGAATTTAGAAGGTAGTCTTTAAATATCTGAAATGCCTATTCACATTGCTCTATCCATATGAACTTGATGTATTTATGCAATATATGTTGGAATGGGTGGCACTTGTCTGCCAGTTGAGCTATGAAGTGTCTGATCCATTAGAGCCTTCCTTGTAACCCTCTTAGTTGTCTTAGGTTTGATGGTGGAGGCATGTCCAATATTGCTTTGACCTTTGCTAGATCCACTTCAATTCCTCTGTGTGATACTATGAACCCTAGTAATTTTCTCGCTGTGACACCGAATGCACACTTTTTTGGATTTAGTTAGACTTTGAATTCTTGCATTCTATCAAAAATGGGTCCCAAAACCTATAGATGATCCTTTCAGAGTATTGATTTGGCTAGTATGTCATCCACATAGTCTTCCATTGTCTTTTGGATGAGATCATGAAATATGGTTGTCATTGCCCTCTGATATGTTGCTCCAGCATTCTTTAGACCAAATGGCATGACATTCCAACAATATGTTCCCCAAGGACATGTGAAAGCCATTTTGTGTTGGTCCTCTGGCGCTATCCTTATTTGGTTGTAACCTGAGAAGCCATCCATAAGTGATAGCATTGCATTCCCTATAGTTAGGTCCACTATCATATTGATGTTTGGTAAAGGAAAGTCATCCTTGGGACATGCTATATTGAGATCTCAGAAGTCCGTGCAAATTCATATTTGACCACTGTGCTTTGTAACTAGTACCAAATTAGATATCTAGTCTGCATATGGTATAGCTCTGATGAATTTAGCATCCAGGAGCTTTTTCAGTTCTTCCTTGACTAGCAATGCAACGTGAGGATGCATCTTTCTTAGCTTATTTTTGACAAGTTTGGCATTTGGTAGCAATGGGAGATGGTGTAGCACCAACTCTAGGTATAAACCTGGCATATCTGAGTAAGACCATGCGAAATTGATCATTCTTGCTTTGAATAAATTGATGAACTATTTTCTCTCCTCAGGGGTGAGAAATTTTACCAAGTAGAGGTTCTTTGGGTTCTTGTCATTCCCCAAGTTTATTTCTTCTGTCTCTTCGGCCAGTAGTGTTGATTTATCCTCTGTTAAGGGGAGGAGTTCTCTCTTTCCATCTTCTAGCACCTCAGAGAGGTTTTTGCTAGAAGATACGTCTTCTTTTAGCTTTTTACTCTTTTGTTCTTTTTCCTTTTGTGGACTGGAAAGAGGAGCTTCCTCCCTGAAATATGCTGCTCTGTCTAGGTTAAAGGAGAATCCTGCCTTGTGATCTCCTAATGTAATTCCTTCCCTTAGTCCCATGAAATGAGCTATTGCCTCGTCGTTCTTGAAGACATCTAGATCAGGTGGTCCTTGTTGATCCCATGCTATAAGCTCAGGGTGTACAAGACAAACACTTTCACTACTATTTGGCTTAGGTTGACTAAAAGGGACCGCTGATATGGTGCCTACAAAATTGGACTATGATGAGGATGCACCACTTGAGGTTTGATGGATGGCATGTTTGTCTATATAGGGTTGTTTGGTAATGGTCAGTTGTTCAAATAGGTTTTCTAGATTTATGATAATGTCGGCTCGAGGGGAAAATAAGGGATTGATGGTTCAGAATCATGGAGGGATCTCCACTCATACTCATGGGAGTCTATCTCAATGGAATGTTCATTCGATGTCTCACTTCCTTGGTTATCGTCGATTGCTATGTGTAGGTTTATTTGGGACTATGTGGTTCCCTCTTTGGTGGGCAACAACTACGCTAATATGTTTCTTATTAGGACATGCTCAGTGTTGTGCCCCTGGTGCATCTCTGCTACTTGCTCTTGATTGATTTGAATGTCTTGGATCACCAAACTAGTGCTTTGTTGTCCATAGCCCAAACCTCTTATGTTTCTTTGGGTTGGTGGTAGAGGAAATTCATATATTCCTTGTCATCTTGCCCCTATTTCAATTGTTCCATCGTACCCAAATCTTTGTATCATTGTGTATCCATTACCATAGTTTGACAAGGGTAATGGTGGTTGAATTGTCTTAGGGGAGTCTTGGTATAACCAGGTATTGATCTCTTGCTCAAAAGGATTCTCTTCCACTATGTCTCCCCATTGGACAAAGGTTGTGGGTGGACATCTAAATAGAACTGGCTGCGGAGTTTCTGTGTCAATAATGGGTTGTGGCATACCGTGAGTTCTTGGGCTTTGAGGCATGTGTATTCATCACAACCCTTATCTATGACGGATATCTTGCCTGATTTCTCTGTCACATCCTTAAGATTTGAATTTGAAGAGGAGGAGGTACTTGCATCCTAGTTAATGACTATCTTTCCTGCTGCTCGTGTGACATCTTTGGGATTTGAATCTGAAGAGGATGGGATGCTTGCATCTTGGTTTGATGGTACCTGGTTATCGGTGCTGATTTGGACCGCATTGCAATATTGGAAGGGATTGGGATCTCCCTCTATGATGATCTCCTCTCCCTGGTGAGGGAACTTGATGCATTGATGGTATGTTGATGGTACAGCTTGCATTTCATGTATCCAAGGTCTCCCTAGTAACATGTTGTATCCCAACTCAAGATCAAAGATTTGGAAGGGAGTGTTTTTGACCACAGGTCCAATGTGAACAGGTAGAATGATAATACATTTGGAGGACCTTTACTCTTCATCATAGGCTTTGATATTTATCCTCCTTGTGACATCAATGCTTGATTTTGAATAGCCCAGTTGCTTGATTAACTTTAGAGTACAAATGTTTAACCCAGCTCCACCATCAACAAGGACCCTACGGACAACGCTTTTGTGGATCTGGACAAGTAAGTGTAGAGGATCATTATGCAGGGGTTTATGCAGTGGTACATCACAATCTATGAATGTGGCATGTTTTTTAGCTACTATATGGTTGACCATTGTTTGGAAGCTCTCGGGTGTTATGTCCCTTGGGATAGCAGCATTTTGAAGTGCTTGGTCAAGTGCCAGTTTATGCTGCGGAGATATGCACAATAGGTCAAACATGGAGATTTGGGTAGGTGTGCACTTTAGTTGGTCCACTATGCTTATTTGTGGATCTGAGTTTTCTATAGAATTGGCTGATGTAGTAGCTAAGGATGATACTCCTTGTAAGATGACTCTAGCATGATGTGTTGTTATAGCACAATTGTTACCTTGGTCTCTAATAGTGATTGTAGCCACATGGTTATCTAAAGGATTTAGGCAATTTATGACATTATCACTGTTGGCATATGTATAGTTAACTTTATTGGTTTGTCCACCAGACTCGGAGGCTTTTCCCTTGTTGTGATCATGAAAGGTATCATTGAAAATGGTGTGATCAGTTGTGCCTTTGGTTTGAGTATTCATCACATCGATGATCCCTATGTCAATCAGATCTTGAATAACATGCTTCAGTCAGTAGCAGTTGGCTATTTTATGCCCCTTGACCCAATGAAACTCACAGAAACCTTTGTCATTATACCACCTTGGTTTATTTTCATCTTGTTCAAAGTCCTTGATTTCTGGGAGAGTGATAGTGTTTGATTGTACCAACTTGTGTAAAGCTGATTCTATCAGCTCTCCTAATGGTGTGAAATCTCATTGCTGGAATTGAAACCGTGGTTTGCATTGATTCTATTCTTGACTATTTGACACAGCAGCTGCTTATATAGGGGGAGGTTGGTTTTGGGTGTATGCTTGTTGAGTGGGCCCTGTGGGTTTTTGTTTTTCCATAGGTGCGCCTTGTAGTGACACCTTGGGTTGTGCATAGTTGACTGTCTTCACATCAATGACACCGTCGCTAGTGACATTTTTGTTTTTGTTCCACCACTTAGCTTTTTTCATTGCATTCTTATTTATATTTGTCCATGTGGGATCTGTAAGGATTCCTCATTTGACTAAGTTTTTCTCACAACAAACTCCTCTTTCGATGAGTTGTGTAAAGTTTGGAGCTAACTGTAACTCTGTCGTGAATGACATGTCTGGGATCAGATTATCAATGAACATGACTATTAAGTCTTGTTCAGGCACATCATATGTGATGCGGTTTGCTGTATTCCTCCATCTCTATAGAAATTTCACAAAATACTCTCCATCTTTCTTTTTAATGTTGAAAAGGTCCTTGATGCTGACCTTGCGCTCGGTGTTATGATGAAAGTGAGCTATGAACTTTTCAGCCAATTATCCCCAAGACTGAATGCCATGAGTTAGATGTGAGAACCATTCCATTGCTGGTCTGGCTAAACTTTGTGGGAATAGTCACATTAGATATGCCTCATCATGAGTGACTTCAACGCAACTAGCAAAGAACTCTCGGATATGCTCCATAGGGTTGGTACTGCCCCTGTATTTGTGAAATTTCAGTACCGAGAAGTGGTTTGGGAATGGAGACATGTGAAGAGAATAGTCAAAGGGGTATGGGTATAAATCCTTTGCGGTATAGGATTTAGTTTGCCCCTAATTTTGCATATCCATCATTTGGGATTGAAGGGTTTGCATTTGTTCCATAAGCATGTCCGTTTGATATTGAGGCTGATGTGTGTGGACATTTCTTTGTGTTGTGGTGTGTATGAGGCTGCGCCTCTATGTCCCTTGATTAGGAACATAGGATTTCATCCTAGGGACTTGATATTGAGTCTCAACTAAGTGATTCGTAACTAGAGGGACATGAGTAGTCCATGGTGGGCTTTGATGTGTTTGCTGTTGTGACTGAAACTGGGTTTGATAATGCTGGGGTAGGTATTGCTGCTGTTGAGGTTGGGTTTGAAACTGGGGTTGTTGTTGCTGAGGTTGGATTTGAGGCAACTGAAGCTGGGGTTGCTGTTGCGGGGGTTGGAAATTGGGCAACTGAAGCTGGGGTTGCTATTACGGGGGTTGGATTTGAGGCAATTGAAGCTAGGGTTGCTGTTGCGGGGGTTGAATTTGAGGCAACTGAAGCTGGGGTTGTTGTTGCGGGGGTTGGATTTGAGGCAACTGAAGCTGGGGTTTCTATTGCGGGGGTTGGATTGGTGTCAGAATGGGCAAAGATGTAGCTTTGGGTGGGCCTTGACTGTAAGTCGTTCCTGCAGAGATGGATCCCTGCGAGCATGATGTGTTGATCCCAAGGCTAGTGTGAATTGATTGCAACAGTGGCATAGTTTCAGAACAGTTGGTTTTTGGTGGGATGGAAGGCATAGAATGAGAGCTTGATTATGCTAGTCATGAGACCAAAGGTGGAGGCATACTAGTGACCATGGGTGCACTTAGTTGCGAGCCTGTCATGTCTTGAGTGGATGATGTACTGGCCTGGGTCGGGTCATTGGTTTGATTGGATATAGTCTGTGTTAATGTGGGTAAAATCAATGGTGGAAAGATTAGAGACACGACAAGTAGTATCTGAGGAAGCTGAGTAGTATTTTGACCTGCGAGAGGGTTTTTGGGCCATATAGTTGATACACTGAATTCAACGGGGAGTTTGACTCCCTTCTTTATTAACATGGCCAAGTAACATTTAGGATTCCTCTCTACAACAGTGTCAACTAATTTTGTGGAGTAAGCATCTTGTTCCACATCTTCAAGTTCTTCTTCTATGATATCTTGGAAAAAGGCTGCCCCACGGGGCTGCTCAATGAATAGAGCAGAACTGGTGTTCATGAAGGGATCATTCTCTTGCTCTGTTTCCCAAGCAGGGAAATGGTTGATATATGACTCATCTGGTTGAGCTCTAGCCTTAGACCTTGTGTAAGGTCCTCCATGAGGTGTTTGAGACATAGTGCGGTCCAGGTTTTGTAACTAAATCAAGTGATATAAAGAAAACAAAGAAGAGGATCCTTTCTAAGAAAAGTTTGAGTTATGTTTTGGACAAGGGTAATTCTAAGGACAGATTTTGATATAACTTGATCTCAAAGTGGTGATGATAAAATATAAGATTTGCCGACCTTTGCCTTGGACAAAGTCAATTCGATAAAGATGATGATGTTTGATATGATGAGATCAAGATATTTCGAGTCTGAGCTTTCGAACTAACAATGTTTTTGACAATAATCATGCTTTACAGAGAAAGGGTAATCTTTAATGTTTTAGAGATTCACACAATGTTCTTTGTGTTTTCCTGGGATAAACTCTAGTTTTGGACACCAAATGAAGAATTCTTTCAAGGTTTTAGGTCAGAACAAGAATATAGTATATTTGGTCAAATGTGGTACAATTTCACCGATTGCGGTAAAATAACTGGTTGATTATGGTAGTTTATCACACAATGCTTCTTATTTGCAAGATAGTTTACGTTGACAACCCTAGACTTTAACACGTTTGACTCATTTTGACAGTTTGGATGTTTTGTTTTGCATTTTCAAAAACTTATCAAAGGAACAAGCATAATAGACACTGTGTTTTGAAGAATGAAGACTGAAATTGTGTATGTTCTACAACTTTTTCAAGTTGCAAGGTTATCATGAGGTCTCAACAAAGAACAGTCAGATTAATCTAGGTTAATGGCTTCAGAATACAATTTTATAGGCCCAATGCTTGAATGTTTGTTAGCTCACACAACAATTTTCATACTACTATGACACGAAGGTCCATGATGTAGGTGCCCATGTTTTTGTTGTTTTCAGGTATTGTTTCCATGGAATGAAGATCTCTTTCACTACACAAATATCGTGGGACACATATGTTGGGGATCTTGGGGGGAAATTATGCAACCCCTTGCACTATAATAAGGTATTTGTTCAGAGGTAAAACGGGTTGGTCTCTATTTAACAAGGTTGTAGTAAGGGTCCGTGGTGTCTCTCCTATTGGTTTGTATGTGCGTGACTCACTTAAGAGCCTATTTGATCACACTGGATCCTTAGGGATATTCACCCAATCTAGACTATCATCAACATGCCTCGCCCAAGCTTGGCTAGATAAAATGGAGCTTTGGTTCGCACCTTGTTTATATACCGATTAGAAGGATTACCGGTTTAAGTTCATTCTCCGAGGAAGAAGCGCATTCCCTGGATAGGCCTTTCTAAAAAATTATAAAGGTTTGTAATCTAACAGTTTGTGCAAGTGCACCCAAAACTCCATACACAAGGTAAATTGATTAAGCTCTAAATTTTGAAATGTGAACTCAGCTACACCACCATACAAGCACAAATGTTCAATTTTAAGCCCAAAAGTAGACGTTGATTGCTTTTTCAATTTTAATGCACCAAATTGAGAGATTCTTTACCTTTGTTCAGTTTCAATCCCCACATCAATTTTAAGCCCAAATCCATAATATGAGGTGTGATATGTTTTGCAAGCACTATTCTTTTTAAACCCAAATCGACAAATGAATTCCTTTTAGTTTTGTGTTATTTAAACAGGTTAGTACCAAAAAGGATTATTCATAAAATAAGGATATAAGTAACTTTGAAATAACGAAGGATGCTTACCAAACTTACCCTTCTCTGTCCTTGGTGACTTTGATCCAATCCTGCATAGAAACCAAAAAGAATGTCAATTTAGAAACAGGTGGGCAGAAGATTTGGATCTGAAGTTGCAATATTTTCCTGCGATTATGGCAATCTTCTTGCAACTACGGTAAATTTCTGTCAATTGCGGTAAATTCCTATCAATTGCGAAAAAGCACTGGCAAATGCGGCAAAATGTTGTCAATTGCGGCACGGATCAGGCAATTGCGGAAAAATACCAGCAACTGTGAAATAGTACAAATATCAAAGAAAAGTGTGTTTTTTAAATTTACGACCATACGACCATGGTTGATCAATCCATTTCTTCATCTGCAAGAGATATTTGGGCTGTTTGTTCACATCGGGTTCACCAAAATGTACGCCTCTTCTTTCAATTCCCAAAGCTTTCCAAAGGCGAGGGTTAGTAGCAAAGGTTTCACAAATGAATGCAAATCAAGTATATAATGACTACTAAACGAATACTAGAAACGTGACCAATAAAATGTACAAGAAAGAGAAAGGAAGACAAATAAATGCAAACCCCACGATGTTTAAAGCTTCTATTGTTTCTCTCTACTCCTTCTAAAATACTATTCTTTGATGCTCAGTATTGGCGGGGCAGCGTCTATGACTTGAAAAGTGTCGAGAATTTGATAATTGAAATGTGTGTGTGTGGTCGCAAGATGGCTTGAATGCTAGAACCAAACTGACGGACTAATGGCGCACGAGAGCTTGAAATCCTGGACCCTTCAAATGGTTATGAAGGGTTTATTATATAGGAATTGGTGATGATATGAATGGTTGAGATCAATCCCAGAGATGGGGAGATGAATGGTTGAGAT
>MU223473.1:3718794-3749775 GCA_018584345.1 Thuja plicata
CCCAAGTAAAGATTAAAGGGGGGTGTTAGAAATTAATCTTTACTTGAATTATGTAAGTAGGAGATTCCTATGGAATCCCTACACCTATTTTGTCCTCTTGTGAGGATAATTCATTTTATGTATCTTTTATTATCCCTTGGTTGTATTATTGAATTGGGATAAACCAAGGTATCCCTTAGATTCCTCCTTAAGAGGAAATAACACAAGTGGCACACACTTTATGAAATTTGGCATACATAGATATGGGAGTTACCATGCAACTCCTTTCTCACATCTCTATTAAAGAGATGTCTCTTCTTCTCTCCTTAGACTAATGAGGTTTCTTCCTCTTCTCAAATTATTGTATGAGCAATTCGCTCTCTCTCTCTCTCCTCTTCTTAGGCTTTTCATGCCTCATTCATAATGTCACAAGGGGTTTTCTTTGCTTTCCCATTTCAAATTTCTTGCCTTCTTGTGTTGAATCTTGGAGCTTTCTCTCTCCTTGTTTATGGTAATATTTATTTTATGCATTCACTCGCTTAGATTCTTTCTTGGTATTGTTCATTTTTTCATATTTCTTTTTCATTTCTAACAAGCGTCTAACAAAATAATGCTTTCTTCTGTTGCAAAGGCCCTAGACCTTCCGCTGACCGCAACCTTTTGAAAATGTTATGCCATGGATTCAACACAAGTCCCACTAGTACGTCAGATTAAAGATGCCCAAGTGGCCCTTGTAGCGCATCCTAGTAAAAAGATCAAATTGACCATTCTTGTTGCTGACATTCTGGACAGTTATGGGATGCTATTAAGTAGGACATTTTGTAGGGACCTTGGAGGTGAAATCAAACTAGATTGGTCCCAGGCTACTATCCCCATGGTAAATAAAAAAAAATTATTACAACTTGAAGGAAAATCCAAATATACTGTGTTTCCCTCTAAGGATACTAAATCTCAGATTATTTATCAAGAGTGTGATTTTGGAAACTACATGATCTTTTCAGTGGCAAATGTAGCAGAGGGAATAGTATAAGGAACCAATGGTCAGTGGTCCTTAGATTTTGATGGTAGTTGTGCCTTTTTTGGCTCTGGAGTGTGAGTTGTACTAATATCCCTAGAAGGAGATATCTTTCTTCATGCATTTAAGTTAGAATTTAATAACACAAACAACATTGTCGAGTATGAGGCACTCTTGCTTAGCATTGAAGAAGAAAAGAAGATGGGAGTAAGAATGATCAAGGCTAAAGGAGATGTAGAATTAGTGGTAGGAAAATTAATGGGTAATTATTCAACAAAAAATGAAAGGATCAAACATTACAGAAACCATGTTTGGGATGAAATCGAGGATTTTGAAGCCTTCTCTATAGAGGCTATTCCTAGAGACCTAAATAGTAGGGCAGACTCTTTGGCAGTTTCAACATCCCTATTATTGCAAGATTCAAATTTCAAAGAGAGTTCCTAGAGGATTGAAATGGTCTATAGACCTAAGGTTATGGATAATGTAGAACATTGGTAGATTTTCCAAGACGATAAACATATAGACAAATTTTTGCAGATGATTGAAGTTTTCAACACAACCTTCTTTGAAGGGTCACACTCGACCTGCGATGAATTTTTCCCTGATCTAGGTAAATCCATAGATGAAGGGATTGTTCAACTGAAAGGAAAATGCATCCCTAAGGGGCTCATTTCTCTCAAATAATTGTTTGATAGACATGATGCAACCAAACAACCACCCCTCCCCCATGATAATATTGATCAAGGTGATTTTGAAAGGGTAGATATAGGGAGAGGAAGAGATCCTAAATACATAAAATTGGGCAAGTGTTGCACACCTAATGAGAAGATAAGGTTCACTAGCTTGTTAAAAGAGTACAAAATTTTTTTTGTTTGGTCTTACCATGACCTTAAGAATTTTAAAGGGGGAAAGTTTTAGCACCATATCCCTCTTAAGCCTGGAACTACACCTTTCAAACAAAAGCTAAGGAATTACAATCTGAAGGTGTCTGAAGCAATGAAAAAAGAGGTGGAAAAGATGTTTCAATCCTGAATCATTTATCCCATACACCATTCCACATAGGTCGCAAACATAGTACTTGTAAGGAAAAAGAATAGAGAAATAAGGATTTATGTTAATTTCAAAAACTTGAATCAAAGAATCCTGAAAGACAATTACAGTCTACCTGTCATGGGCCATATTTTACAACTCTTGGCGAGCTCAAAAATGATATCTATGTTAGATGGGTTTTTGGCTACAATAAGATCAAGGTAGTTGATCAGGATCAACAAAAAATAGCCTTTACCATGCCATGGGGTACGTATGCCTATAATCCTATTCCCTTCAGGTTGATTAATGTAGGTGTTATGTTTCAATGAGCCATGAATTCTTCCTTCAATCATCTGATAGATAGGGTAATTTTGATTTACCTAGATGATTTAATGGTATTTTCCAAAAGGTGTAGAAATCACCTAAAAGATTTGGGAACAACTCTGTAGAGATGTAGGGAACACAACATCTCTTTGAACCCTAAGAAATCCATTTTTGGGGTTACATGAGGGAAGTTGTTAGGTCACATCATGTCAAAGGAGGGGATAAAAATTTCTCATGAAAGAGTAAGGCCATTCAACGGCTTGGGCTGCCCTCAAACAGGACTGGTGTCAAGTCATTTTTAGGTAAGATCAATTTTCTCTAAAGGTCCGTCTCTGATTTTGCTGAAACAACCAAACATATGGTTAGTCTTCTAAGTGATAAAAACCCTTTTAAGTGGGGTATAGAATCTGTAAAGGCATTTGAAGATGTCAATAAATCTATAGCATGCGCTCCTACTTTGATAAATCCAGACTACAAAATAGACTTCATTGTTTATTGCTATGCCTCGGAGCACAAATTATCTGGAATGCTATTGCAGAAAAATGATAAAGAGGAGGATATACCAATTGCTTTCATGAGCATGCCTCTCAAAAAAAATGAGTTAAATTGTCCTCTGGTAGAGAAATAGGCCTATGTTATGGTAAAGGTAGTCAAATACATCATATACTACATCCTTCATTCTCACTCTACTATGTATGTTCCCACTTTTGTTGTCAAGGATGTCCTCACTCAACAAGAGATAGGGATGAACAACCAAGCTACTTGGATTGCAAGAATTCAAGAATTTGATTTGGACATCCGCCCCACCAAGTTAGTACTAGGGTAGGGTTTATGAAAATTTATGGATGAGCAAGTACCCAAGGATGAAATACCTCTAGCTCTTTTTTTTTGTTTGCAAGACACATGGTTTCCAGATGTGGCATTCTATATTTCATATGAAGATTGCCTGGCACATTTAAGTCCTAAGCAAAAGAGGAATCTTAGGCTCAAAGTTGCAAAGTATATTATTGTTGATGACACTCTCTACAAAAAAGGTTTAGATGGGGAATTTCTCAGATGTGTTGATAAAGAACAATATAAAAGGTTGCTTTCAAAATTTCACAATGAGGCATGTGATGGTCATTTTTCTTTAACGGTGACTGCTTTCAAAATACTCAAGAGCTGCTACTACTAGCCTAGAATGTTTGGGGATGCCTACAAATGGGTAACAAACTATGAGAAGTGTAAGTTATTCAGTGACAAACCATATTGGAGGCTCTTCCCCTGAGACCTGTCATTGTTGAAGAACCTTTTAAGTAGTGGGGCTTAGATTTTGTCAACCCAATTAAGCCACCATCTAGTGCCAACCACGCACATATCCTAACCACTACAGATTATTTCACCAAATGGGTTGAAGCAGTCTCTGTCAAGAAAACCATGTTAGAAGTGGTATGTGAGTTGCTAAAAAACTTTATACTGGTCAGGTTTGGGACTCCCCAAAAGATAGTTATAGACAATGCTACTAATTTCTCCTCTCAGGAATTAAAAATGTTTTACTATGATCATGGCATTTACTTATCACATGCATCTGACTATTACCCTCGAGGGGATGGTTAGGCAGAATCAAGTAACAAAAAATTGTTATAGATTATGAGGAAATTAGTAAATGACAATGCCAGAGATTGGCATAAGAGGCTATTTGAAGCTCTTTGGGCTGATCACACCTCTCCTAAAAGGGCAATAGAAATGTCACCATTTGAGTTAGTATATGGTGTTAGATATTTTTCTTGCAGAATCAAAATAGATCAATAACTGACAAACTCTATAACTCCCAACTCCTGATTCTAACAAGATAATGTCTAATTAACAAGGATAAAACATCCTCATTCACTTCAAGCTCCACATCACTTAGGTGGGTATTACCTAATCTGCACATATGAATCCTTTGTGAAAAATAAAAACTTCCAGATATATAATTGTGGAATAGTTTTCAAACCCTTAGGTAACAAATACCTAAATTTTTTATCAAGTCTTATGCAATATTCCACTTGCATAGAGTATGTCTGAAAACTAGAGAAATATTAACTCCTAACAACATGAAAGGGAAATGATTTTCAATTATGTTTTGGTTAATGGATCTCTGAAATACCCCAAGTCTTTCATAGACCAGTGCCTTATCCAATGGGCAATAGAGTCAAACATAACATTGCAAAGAAGATCATCAACAGAGGACAACAACATAGTCTAATATGTCTATATGCCTTGCATAAGACATACCCTATCAATCAAGTTCTACTTATGAATCCACTTGTGTATTCAAATATTCAAATCCCTACTCAAGGAACTTAACCCTCCCCTTGGAAGAGACCTTGGAATAGACAATACATTAATCAACATCCACTGAAAGATAGGTCTAGAATATCCTTAATACCCCATCTCATAAATATCTGAATACATATCCTAAATCATAGCTATCCCTTGAATAACTATATTGCAAGCTTTACAATAGACAAAACTAAAACACCCTGGATGCCCTAGTTTATATGATTCAGAAACACAATGGAGACAACTTGATAATAGAACAATAATACTAAATTTCATTCATGAGAAAGCTGTTACAATGATATTCTTCCCTGAAACAGAAAGGATACAAGAACACCCTATATGCATAGAAGAGGGAAAATATATACATAAGATACCACACTTGGAACCTGCTCTGAAAATTTTGCAGAGAAACTGAACAGAGTTTGAAACTCCCAAAACAGAGCATAAAATAGGAACCCTTACAAAAGAGAAAAGAGGGAAAGATATAGAAGGAAACCCAAAAATTTATGTCTGATTGGCATCTGTCCTTCTTGAAATCTAATTTTCACTTATCCTTCAATTCTCAACTGACTTAATCTTTCTTCAAAAAGATCTGAAAAATACAATCTGATCTCTATCAGATACTTCAAAATCTGATTTTACTCATCTTTTCCAAAATCTGACTCCACCAAAGAAATCTGATCTTATCTAGCATCTGTCTCTCCTTGCAATCAATTTCTTCAACAAATATAATTTCATTCTCTTCAAAATATGATCTCATTTTCCTATGACAAAATCCTCTGTGAATGCTTCTTTTCAAGCTTTGCAATAAAAATATTTCATTTGATTATAGGAAAAGACTGTGTTGTTTTAATGTTTCAACTTTGTACATTATTTCATATTTTTATATTTAATATCTTTGTCTATGAAAATCTGATTTACTTTCCCCTTTAATACTTTTGCAGACATCTCTTTAAATCCTTTTATCTCTTAAATCATGCACATTCCATGCCTTTGAAATTCTCTTTATGCATTTTCTTGCACAGAACTCACCAGATTGTACCACTTGTCGTGCACTGGTTGGTTTTCCTTTAACTAGATCTGAAACTCTTCCTCTAACTATGGTCCACTTGGAGATTGGGAGACAATCCAGTCTCTAGATCTCTGAAAGATTTCCTTAACTATGATTAGATATGGAGACTTGGAGACAAGCCTCAGTCTCTAAGTCTATAGATAAACTCTAACTCGACCCTGCTCTAACCATGGTTATCTTGCATACTGTATCTCTAGATCTCTAAGACTTTCTCTTAACCCTGGGTTTACTTAGAGATTCAATGCGAGCCCTTTATCTGTATCTCCATCTACGATTGGGGCTTAATCTCTGAAGGTTTAGCACTTAACTGTTTGAATTGGGAAAACTGGCACAACAGTTAATTAACCTCTATCTCTAAGTCTCTGAAGGTTTTTGACTTAACAACTAATATTTAGCGACCCCGTGCATGGTTAGTTTACTGTCAGTCTCTGAATCTCCGATGCTATCTGACTTAACCGCTATCATCTAGCGACCTAGCGTGCGGTTAGTGTGGTGGTTATCTCTGAATATCTGAAGGTTATCCTCGAGCACGGTTACTTCTTGAGACTTCACACATTGCCACCACATTTTTTCCATGTCACCAACCATCTAGCACCATCTGTGTGCCACTTGTCTGCCAACTCATTGCCAAAATTTCATATCGGTCGTCTGGGCATGCTTCCCAATACACCACTTGCACGCACGTGGAGAGACTCCTTCTCATCTTCACGTTATAATATGTTTGGCCTTTACCTTTTATACACCTTGAAGTTCATTTCTAGGACCAATGTGGGACTAAATTCCTTCATGTTTTAAAGCTTACCTACATATTGCGCCCAAAATATGGGGCGCACCACCGCAAGGATTCCACTTGCCAAGGGGCCCACCAATGGGCCTCTTAGATCTATTCATTTCACATTGTAAGCACTGCAATATATAAATAATTAAAATCCCTTACCAGATGAATGTGGGATAAATGCCAAAACAAGAAAAGGCTTTCAACTGAAAAATACCCTGCGCACGGCTCCATAGCTTGACTACCTCCCATTTCTTTCATGGTTTTCTCCTTCCCCATGCATAGAATTTTGTCTCTTAAAACAAAAGCATCCATTCTTTCTCCACACAGCCTCCTATCTAGTATTTAGCATAGAGATTTCATCTCATTAAAGAGAATACCTTGTAGTATTCACAAACAACAATCACGTTTGCATTCAAACTGGTGCCAGCTCCTCCATTTAAAACGTATCATTCTGTGGATTTGACACCGGCTTCAAGGTATTAAAATGCAGTAATATTTCTATTTAAAATGTGTAGATCCTCCATTGGTAGCGTGGGCTCTTTGCACTATTTAGCATAGACTTCCTTCATTGTTTCTAGGGTGGATTTTGAATAGTCAACATGCCAATTGGAATTCCTTTCTTGTTATTTAATGTAGACTTTTGGTGTTTGATTCATACATTTCCTCATGTTCCATGCATAGGTAGCTCTCTTTGACATCATGGATGAGACTTCAACAACATTCAACATGCCTTTTCTATGCTACCACATTCTATGCCAAGTCTGATCCATATTTTGAATCTGGATAGCTCCCTTTTGTCTCATTTATTTGCAAACTTTGGCATTCAATTTGTTAATTGCATTTTATAAAATCATTAACATGTCTTTTCTACTCTTCCACCTTTGTACTCATGGCATACCATCAGATCTACAATCCAATTAGAATGCCTAAAATTCATCACCAATTTGACCAATACATAACCTACTATGTAATTGGATTATAAAACATTTAATTGGAGACCATCTCTGATCCTTTAGGACTTTTGTATTTTAATGAGAACACAATGAGTAGCCTCTAGAAATACTTTGGAAAACTGACTGAATGACCCCTTGAAAATGTGAGGAATGGAAAACCCACACATCTCGAGCATTTGTGCATGGTTGCCAACTGGATTGGCTTGAAAACATCAGGGCCACAAGATAATAACATTCAAAGTGAGAAACTTTATTTATTCTACAATTGGATGTATTTAAACATATGCAAGCCCTGCCCAAAATGCAACTTGGAAAGACATCAGATCAACTCCTAAGGATCAATGACTTGGAAGATTGATTATCTAAAACATACTGAGTATACACACAAAAGGGCTTTATATGATTCAACTCCATGTGCAAGATGTAACCGATCAAATATGGTGATTCAGGAACACAGTGCAAACACAAATGTCGAAGCAACATAAAATTGCAAATAGATTGAGCTTTACAAAAATAGGGAATCATGCCTTGAAGCCTAACCAATGATAATAATAATGAATTTAGGTATAAAAAGCACAAGTAAAAAAATCACATCTCAAAACCACAATCTGGCATGAAGTTATGACCCTCTGAGAATGACTACTCTGTGAATGTAATTCTTCCAACAATGTCAATCTGCATAAATCATTTTTTATTTTGATTCCACAAACCTATCAAAAGAGACTCTTAAAGTCTAATCCTCTACAAATTGATTAATCTTCACACAAGGAAAATAACTATCAATTAAATTTCTCTCATGATTAACTGATTAATTGCCATCATCCCTCAAAGTCATCTCTTCAATAACTTTTAAAGTCAAACACAGTAATAATGCAGAAATCTGATTTGGAATCGGTTAGGAAAAGTGGTCAAATGGATTTATCAAGGTCTAAAACTCTTCAAAGGGGCACACTTCCAAGATTATAATGTAGGGAAAAAATCAATTATTCAAGATCTTGAACTGGGGTACAATTTGCAAGACCTCAAAGTAGGGCAATTAGAATTCTAGGCAGAATAAAGAACAAGACAATTATGGACAACCAACTTTGGGGGATCCAAAAACCTATCAAGAAAACTCAAAATGGATTGGATTTTGAAACATAAGCTATTTGATATAAATTTTAAACATTCCAATGAAAACTGTGCGTGCTACAACAAAATAACACTTAGGTGACAAAGGCAGAAATAGATAAGTGCTCAAAACAAGACATCATAGAATAACTCAAAACTTGAATCTAACAACCTAGGATGTCTTCATATGTCAAAAAAAGAATGATGAACACCTGAAATGCATGGTAGACCTCAAAAATCCATCCGGGAAAATAGGCACAAAAGGCAAATAAAGGGGGTCAAAATGCAAAATCTTAACAACGTACTCAAAAACCCTTGTTGCATTTTTGAGTCCCAACATATGGTACTGAAGCACAACTTTCATAACATCTAGAGTTGGCCACCTCAAAGCTAAAAAAGGTGGTAGAAGATCAAATTTTTTAGCATGCATTGGAGAAAATAATCATGTACCTCATCAAGATTTAGGAAGAAATAGAAGAGATGGTGAGCTGTATAGCACTATATCAGGCCCGAGTAAAGAAAATTTTTGATAAAAAATCCAAGCCCCAAAATTTTAAGAAAGGAGATTAGGTATTACTATGGGACCAAAGAAGGGAACCCAAGGGTGTCCGTGACAAACTTGAATCATAGTGGAAATGCCCCTTCATCATAAGTGAGAAATTGGGAAGAAACTCTTTCAAGCTGGAACAACCCAATGGTACTTTGTTTCCCTTAACCTTTAACGAACAAGATTTGAAGTTGTATCAGCTGTAAGTGGTTTGTTCCACCTTTTATGTACATATTTTTTTGGTGTGTTTCTTTCTTTCTTTTTCTTTCGGTTTTTACTTTCCTGTTCTCTTTTTGTTTTCTTCTTTCTGGTTTTTTTTAGCCTTTTTTATTTCACTCTTTCGTCTACGAAACCAAAGCCTTAAAGTTCATCCTTCATCCTCAAGATTCCTCATCCCCATATGGAGCCATTTTTACCCCTAATTTTTGCTTGATATTCATTGAATCATCCCTTTTGAAAATCCCCCTATAATATTTTTCAAACTATATCATCACCATGGTTGTTTCTCATCCTTTGCATGTTCCTCTTGTCGGTTGAACTTGAATCTTGAACTAGCTTAGTTCAAGGTTCAAGGTTCAATAACACCCCGCGGTATGATTTTCCTATTTTTTGTTTTCACGTAAAATAAGCGACGTGTTTTGCAAATCTTGTCTTTCTGTTGAACTTTGAATCTTGAACTAGCCTAGTTCAAGGTTCAAGGTTCAACTGCACTCTTCAGCTTGCATTATGTTTTGATGATCGTTAATTTTCATTTTCTTGCCACTCATATTATATTTTTAAACATTCCAAGGGGTACTCGTGTCTTGTCTCAAATTGAACTCAACTTTTTAACTTTCTTAGTTTAGAGTTCATAGTTCAATGGATGCTCTCAAAGACAAGAGGAGAAAAAGGCAACAGTGATGTGGTAGTGATGTGATAGAAATGACAACTGGCAAAGAATGTGGCATCTGTGCATGGAACATATATAATCATCATGAAAAGTGATATTTAAGTATCATTTCACTCATGAGAAACAAAGGAAATTAATACGGCGATCAAGCAAACCTCTTGTCATCATTAATTAAAATCTTTTGCTGACATTTCATCATCAATTGCAAATCTCCCACAATCTTGCGAAGAGATAGTAAATAAATGGGTGAGACTTGGTTTTGTTCTCTATCATGGTCAAAACTCTTCTAACAGAGCCAGAATTGACAAAGAAGCTGAGGTATCATATTCTCTCTCAAATCTTAGGGAAATTGTGTGAATTAATAGGTTAGTTGTCTTCTCTTGCAGCTCCTGATTCAAATTGAAGTTGTTTGTGATTTTGAAGTTAAAAAAGACCATGTAGAACTTCTGCATTCTTTGTTCTTCTTTCTTTGTATCATTGTCTTGATATACCATGAAGACTCTAGTCCCAAATTTTGGGAGTACTTCTTGCCTAATTAGTTCTTTATCAAAGTGTGATGACACAACAATACGATTAGGGGGATTGGAAGAAATTAGGAATAAAATTAAAAATCCAGTCCCAGATTCCATGATAGAAAAAGCAATCCGAAGTGGGTTGGAAGAAGCTGCTACATTTCTAATAGTGACTCCATGCCCTAAGCTAGTAGTAGAATGTGCCAAACATTATAGTAGGGAGGAGAAGTGTATCAAAAAGATAGATGGGAGACCATTAGTCTTCATAAACAGCGGTGTTATTTTAATGGCAATGGGTATTCCTGAGAAAGATCCCTATGAGGGATGGACTACTGCCTCTTCTCAGTCTATTTTCACAACTCAGCGACAAGTTTATAGGAATGAAATTGTGCAGAATTGGTTGTTGAAACCACCAAGAGGAGGGTCTAGGCTGCTTAAGCCTCTTACCATAGACCACTTTAAGCTATAGGTTGGGGAATTAGTCATATTACTCAACAGGGTCAAGGGGAACCAACATGCATATTTTTGGAAAGATTGGATGTATTTTTACATTCAAATAACCCTAGGCAGTCATAAATTCATTGACACGGCAAAAATTATTGCAGATGAACTTCATCATCAGTTGGAAAATTTCTCAGGAAGGAATAGTTTTCACATGACCTCATAGTTTTCACATGACCTCATACTTAGTCTATGAGATGCAAGGGAACATTGAACAGAGGATGTGAGAAGAATATAAGAACTTTATCAATACTTATGGGAGTTTCTTTATCCAATTCAGGAGATTTACTTACATAAGGGTTAGTGGGTTTGAAGGTCACCTATTCAGACTCCCAAGGTATGCCCTAGATAGCCACATCATAACTGAATTAGGTTTCCAATTGGCTCATGTGCATAAGAACATGAAGAATAGGAAAGGCCAAGAAAAATCAAGCTTTCCCATTGAGCTGGGGTTCTACACATGTAAAACGTCCTGAGATGCCCTCAATCTAGAGATAGAATTAAACAAGTGGAATTTTAAGACCTTTCAGGTGAGGAAAGGTTTTGACAGCAGGGCTTATGCATCCCAACACTTTAATTTTCCTACTGAATTTCAACATCTTCCCCGAATGGAAGATTACTAGAAAAATTGCACTGATGATTTTGAGGTAAGAAGAAGGTCATGGTCAAGATTCACTCTCAACCAAGTTGTTACCCTAATAATATACCTTGATATCATAGGGATAAAGGAAGAGGAAGGTGAAGAGGTGATTGATGATCAGTTTGAAGCAAGATTCAGAGGATTACCACTACCCGAAATAGACTGGAGTATTGATAAAAGGGACAACATACATATCAAAACTCTCAGTGTGATCAAAGGAACTGAAAAGTGGATTAATGAAAAAAGGCCTCATGTGCAAAAGAGGTGTAACACATGAAGATATGCACATTCCATTCTGTTGGTCCTCTCAAATTTGGAGTCACCATGTTAAATTTTCAGATAAGCAAAGTGAATACCCTTAAACTTTTATGTGAGAAGGCTAAGTTTGAATGCTTGTAACAGTACCCAGATGATTTTCATGAGGTACCAATTGGGAAGAAGGTTCAGTACCTTCCATTTGGAATATGCAGTGGGTTCCAACTCCTAAATTCCAAATCTGACATGTTTAGGGCGTAGTCATTTTGAGGGGGTCACCTAAATCTGCATTTTGCTGTCCGAGGCCTAGTTTGCTTCTGAATATCTTGCACCCTGTTGAGTTTCGTGGGTCACTGGCTTTGGGAATGTGTTACATGTATATCAAAGAGTTTATTGTCTAGTTCCTGGATCATGATGAATCCATTTGAGCAATTTTCCAGTCTGATTCTGTTGGCATTTTGTTAAGTTTCCAAAAGTTGTTGAATGCAGATTTCTGAATACCTCACTTTGAAGGCCTGCATCTTTGATCAAATGCATAGGTATGACATCATAGTGTGTTCCCAGGTATTGTAATCATAACAATGAACCAATATTTCTATTTTGTAGATCCCTATGAAATCAGATGACAAGTTTTCTAGAACCATTCTGTTAGTGAATAATTCTGATTTCCTAAGTTTTCAAGTACAGAATTGCTATGTTGTCCACTTTGAGGTTTTGAAAATGTATACCCGGTTGAAAATTTTGGATAATTGAATTGTTCCTCATATTGCAAACATAAGAGTGTACTCACCTGAGGATTTACAGATTCTTTCCAATCCAGTTATTCACTTTGCCAGAGCCTTTCCATTTCTGATTTATTAAAGTTTCACTAGAAATGTTGAATTCAAAATTAAATGACCTACTTTGTGATTCCCCTATTTGCACCCGGTTCGAGGTCAGACATAATTAAAATTTGATCTACATTATAGGCCTAGGAGTGAACTCATCTAAAGATTCCCAAACTTTGACCAATCCGGTTGATTACTTCTCCATACAAATTCCAAATGTAGTTTCTACATTTTCAATGTGGTAAAAACCAGAAAAGGGTTAACATGCTAACATTTGCAGATTGGTATCAGTTGAATAGTTTGTTTTCGGAGGAAGAAAACTGAAGTTTTGCATTCTACACATGACATTGATTCCATGATCAGATGTTCAGATTCTGAAGGATCTTTTTGATGGGTTTGCAAGTTCAATTTTAGAGGCATTTTATTCATTTTGCAGTGCAAAAAAGAGTTAAGTTTGCAAAATGGTCATTTTGCAAGAGTGATAACTTTCTGTCTGAATGTTATTTTTAGGATCTGATTGTGGGACCATTTTCATTGCATATGAATGTACTATTTGACCTAATGGTGAAATTTCAGAGCTTGTTTTAATGATTTTGCAGTGGTCAATCTGAAGGAGATTTATGTTGTCTCAGCATTTGCACATACACAAGTTTTCTGAAAGGCTAAGTTTGCACTGTTTTGTCTTGTGCCTAAGGATGAATCTGGTGAATCCCCTTTGCATGTGAATTTAATGATGATGATTGAATCTTTTTGCCGAGTGCCAGAGTCAGATTGTCTGTTTCAATCAGTTTTTTAGGGTCTATTCCGGAGGCCAGTTCCCATTAATGTGACCAATCAGCATAAATGTTAAAATGATTGTAAAGGTCACCAGTTTGTTCTTTATGGTCAAAAAGTTTAGAATGTGAAACCCTAGATAGGAGGCATCGGGTGCAATGAAACTTCCAAATAATGCAAAATGATAATCGATGCAGTCCACCGAGATATCTGCTATTCAACTTCTTGTCAAAATAGTTCACATTGTCAGAATTGTACTTTAATGCCAGTTGCATTCTCATGGGGATAGATTGCAACCACAAAGTCAGAGAACATTCTAAGTTTATTTTTTGTTTTGAATGGATGTCAACACTATTTTTACAAAAGTATCCATTAAGGCGCGAACAAGGGGGATGTGTGCTAAGGTTGCGGCATCTGGCTTGTGCCAGCCTGTCACATATATCTTAAAGTTTCTAAAAGCTTATCAACAAATCTTTTTGGGTGAGAATCCTAGGCAAGGAAATTAACTTTTGAAATCGTTCCACAAAGAAGCTTGTTTGTGACTGGTCCGAGTGGAAGTGGCAAGGGTTCAACACTTCATGATTTTCAAGATCTTCGGTCAGTAGTAAGTAGAAGAATAGGGAAACTAATGATATGTATTCAGCGCAATTTTGATAATATTACAATGTTATTTTTGGGGAACATTGTAAATGAATAGCTCACATTTTAAGTACAACACATGTCTAAGAATTCTTACGTAAGCCTGTGTAAGTATTAAATGGAGGTTAAAAACTTATGGAGTAGCAAGTGCGCAGCATTTTTGAAAGAGAATGGAGGATTAATGTTTTAAAAACACAAAAAAATTTAGTGCAACCAAAATCTGCGCAGATTTTGGAAAGGGAGTTGCAAATTTCATTATATTATATCTTGCGCAGAGGAAGTTTTAATGGATTTTGAAACATTACAAATGCAAATCACTGACTTTAACAACCCACATATGGATAAAGGGAAAGTTTCTAGCATTTCAGAAGGTAATTGCCAAGCATTGTTTATTGCATATAGCTGCCCAGACATAAAGATTTCACAGAATCTGAATGATGAAGATCAATGATGGAGCTGAGATTGTTGAAGTTCTAAAATTAAAAATTGCAAATGTAACTCCATAAGGAGTGGCACCTTGACCACTGGAAGACATTCATGGTCTCTTTTAACAGAGATGGGACACCATTGGTGATCAGTTTATACAGGAAGCTCTCAGAAAGCTTGAAAACAGTGAAAGTAAAATATCCCACATTACCTATGCATTGGCATTTTTTATTGTTTATATACTAAAACGCTATCTTTCATTGTAAGTAAGAGAGCCCAGAGGCTCTTGGCAAGCCCTTGAGGGCTGGAGGAATGAATGCTTAGGCGAACCCCTAAATTTTAAGCCAAATTTTGAAAATGGCTTTAAAACATTCAAACCCATTGTCCCATATTCATCCGGGGATGGAATTTTGAAATGCATATAGGCCAAAGCACAAACATGTTAATGTGAAGCTGATGAGGAGGCTATCCACGGATGTGCCTAGTCATCCAATGCCTTGGTTTCCATGCCCAAAAATGAAGGAAAACAAATTTTGATGAAAGTGACACATGGCATCCGGTCACGCAGTCGGGAGAAGGATTGCAAGTAACCGCCAGGATTCAGAGACTTGGCGACTGACTGCTAGCGATTAGTTGCGCAGTTGGGAGATGCAGAAGATAACCATTGAAACTTGGAGATTGACCACTAGCGGTTAGTCACGAAGTAGCCAGATGCCAGAGATGATTGCCACGACGAGGAGTTAGCCACCTGTCACATGGTCACCAGATGGGAGTTAGCCACCAGATGCTAGTCGCCAGGTCACCCAAGGTTTGCAGTTAAGTTGAAAATTCCTAGAGACTCTGAGACTAAGGTTGGTCGCATGGTCGCCGGTTAAAGATTCTAAGTGGAAATATATTCAAAGACTGTGAGATTGAGGTTAGTCACTAGGTCGCCAGATTTAATCATGGTTAGAAAAAAATTCATGAGAATCAAAGACAAAGAAGAAAAGGTAACCAGGGTTAAAGGCACAGTTGAAAACCTGTTTATAGTAGCGAATCAACATGTGACAAGTGTCAAAAACTGGTGAAGTCTGGGCATATTAAAGTAAAGTGAATGATATTGAGTACTAAATGGGATAATGGTGTTGATTATGAGTCTTTCTCTAATTCTAAATCTTCCATAAAATCATTTTATGATGAACTTTTTGTCACTCAACATATGCAGTTGGCAAATGTGTTTCTTGATATTCTCCCTCCCACCCACCAGCAAGTTAGTGAATTGTGTGAGGATAGCAATTTACATAAGAGCTCTTTAGGGATTTCTGATTTAGATATGCAAACCACTAACAAGTTGCAGGATCACTTTTCTTTTGAAGAGCAGATATGGATTATGACATGAAATTATCATGTTATGATAAGGACAAAGCTGAAACTCATTCTTCCTCTCTCACAAAGGTTCAAAATAACATACATCAAATCCCTGTTGTTCATAATGATTCAGATTTTGGTGTTTATCAGATTGTTGTTCCAAATCCATGTCAGAAGGGGCTGAATCATGTTTTAAATGGTGAATGTTGTAAGGTTCAGTTTGCTTTCTCCTTTGATCTGCAAGTTATTAATGTGAATGGACCTAATGATGCTTACCCAAGTAGTATGATAGAGATTGAGTATCCCCCCTTTCAGTTGAATGGTGAGTCTTTAAGTTGTGGTTTACAGATCAAAGATGATAAATGTTGCAAATATCTATGTTTGTTTTTATCTAACGAATGTGACATGTATATGCCACACATTTTTTATGAGGACAATTTGCCTAATGTTTATAGAAGCTCATATGAAGAATTTGCAGATTTGTTGTCATATGATAAGTTGATATAGGATAAAAATGGATTGAACCAGACAGATGAGAGTGGTACTATTATCATATTCTTGAAACATGGGGCAGAGGGCTTTGTGTTTGACAGAGGTAAGAGTTGATCTCAGTTTCAGGATCTGATTGTGGGACCATTTTCATTGCATATGAATGTACTATTTGACCTAAGGGTGAAATTTCAAATCTTGTTTCAATGATTTTGCAGTGGTCAATCTGAAGGAGATTTATGTTGTCTCAGCATTTGCACATACACAAGTTTTCTGAAAGGCTAAGTTTGCACTGTTTTGTCTTGTGCCTGAGGATGAATCTGGTGAAGCCCCTTTGCATGTGAATTTAATGATGATTGAATCTTTTTGTCGAGTGCCAGAGTCAGATTGTTTGTTTCAATCAATTTTTTAGGGTCTATTCTGGAGGCCAATTCCCATTAATGTGATCAATCAGCATAAATGTTAAAATGATTGTAAAGGTCACCAGTTTGTTCTTTATGGTCAAAAAGTTTAGAATGTGAAACCCTGGACAGGAGGCATCGGGTGCAATGAAACTTCCAAATAATGCAAAATGAAAATCGATGCAGTCCACCAAGATATCTGCTATTCAACTTATTGTCAAAATAGTTCACATTGTCAGAATTGTACTTTAATGCCAGTTGCATTCTCATGGGGATAGCTTGCAACCAAAAAGTCAGAGAACATTCTAAGTTTCTTTTTTGTTTTGAATGGATATCAACACCATTTTTACCACTGGAAGACACCTTGACATTCATGGTCTCTTTTAATAGAGATGGGACACCATTGGTGAGCAGTTTATACAGGAAGCTCTCAAAAAGCTTGAAAACAGTGAAAGTGAAATATCCCACATTACCTATGCATTGGCATTTTTTATTGTTTATATACTAAAATGCTATCTTTCATTGTAAGTAAGAGAGCCCAGAGGCTCTTGGCGGACCCTTGAGTGCTGGAGGAATGAATGCTTAGGCGAACCCCTAAATTTTAAGCCAAATTTTGAAAATGGCTTTAAAACATTCAAACCCATTGTCCCACATTCATCCGGGGATGAAATTTTGAAATGCGTATAGGCCAAAGCACAAACATGTTAATGTGAATCTAATGAGGAGGTTATCCATGCATACGCCTAGTCATCTAACGCCTCAATTTTTATGCCCAAAAATGAAGGAAAACAAATTTTGACAAAAGTGACACGTGGCATCTGGTCGCACAGTCGGGAGAAGGATTGCAAGTAACTACCAGGATTCAGAGACTTGGCAACTGACCGCTATCAATTAGTCACACAGTCGGGAGATGCAGAGGATAACCGCTAAGACTTGGCGACTGACCGCTAGCGGTTATTCACGAAGTAGCCAGATGTCATAGATGACTGTCACGATAAGGATTTAGCCACCAGTCACGTGGTCACCAGATGGGAGTTAGCTGCCAGATGCTAGTCGCCAGGTTGCCCAAGGTTCACAGTTAAGTTGAAAATTTCTAGAGACTATGAGACTGAGGTTGGTCGCATGGTCGTTGGTTAAAGATGCTAAGTGGAAATTTATTCAGAGACTGTGAGACTGAGGTTAGTTGCCAGGTCGTCGAATTTAATCATGGTTAGTGAAAATTTCATGAGACTCAGAGACAAAGAAGAAAAGGTAACTAGGGTTAAAGGCACAGTTGAAAACCAATTTATAGCAGCGAATCAGCATGTGACAAGTGTCAAAAACTGGTGAGGTCTGGGCATATTAAAGTAAAGTGAATATTTTCAAAGACAAAAATGCATAAGGTTCAAAGGTTCAAAGGACTTAAAATATAATCTTTTGCATATTCTGTAAAATGTTTTATTTCAAAGTCTAACAAGGCTTTCCCGGAGGGTTTCTCAGAGGATAAAATCAGATTTTCTCAGGCAGAGAAAGGTCAAATTTTGAAGGGGCAAATGAAATCAGATTTGCATAGAGGGGTGAGACAAAATGCACATATATTTTATTGCAAAAATCAGATTGTTAGAGCTTTCTGGGAGGATTTTTGAGCAGATATTTTGCAAATGAAATCAGTTTTGAGAGATTTCTCAGTGGAGAATGATGGATATTTGCAAGGGATAAAATCAAATTTTGAAAAGACAAATGGAGTTAGTTATTAATAAAATATATTAGATATTTTGAAAAGGAGGAATGAGTGAAATTATATTTGAGAGAAGGACAGTTGTTGGCTAGACATAGTTTTTAGGGTTTCTTCTCTTCTCTATCTTTCTTTTTTTTCTCAGTTGTAAAGGTTCCTCTCCTCTGCTCTGTTTTGGGGTTTTCCCTACAGGTGTTCAGAATAGGTCCCAATGATTGTTGAATATATTACTATGATGTAAATTCCTCATCTTGTCTCAGTCTTTTAAGCTTCTTGTCTGGATATGTTATGACAGATTTGTTAATGAAATACAGTGTATTTGCTCCTCTTTCATATTTTCTTGTCTCTTTATACTCTGTTTGTGATCTAGTATGGTTTGTTTGTAAGGAATTCAAAACATACCTGCTATAAGATAGTGTGTCTAATTGCCTATGAGTTCCTTTCAAGGAGAGGACTAAGTTTCATAAGCAATTTCAGAGAGCAAAGCATTTTGTAAGGATTTGATGCAGTGGTATGAATCTGAGAGGATAGTTTGTAAGACATTCTATCTCAATTGCATGTAGTTTGTAAGGCACTCTACAGTATCTTCATTAGTTTATCTCTGTTGTTGCATGTTTTCATTGACTCTTTACCCAAGGATAGGCACTGGTTAGGGTTTTTTATTTAGTTTTTATTCAATCATCAACCATAAAACAAATATTCAAGTATATCTTTGTTACTAAGTGCATACCTATTGAGAAAGGATTGTGTTAAAGTAATACAGTTCATATTGTTGATTCCTTAGAGAGTGAATCAAAGGTTATCCTTCCTTGAGTTTAAACTCAGAAAAAGAAGAAGGATAAACATCCTTATGCCACTGTTATTTGTTATTATAGTCATAGTATTCCTTGTCAAGCTCTATTTCAGAATTGTTTCCAGTCATTTAGAGAGTGGTATCTTATTGATATAATCAGAAATATAATAACATAGCAGTGAAGACCCAATCCACCAGTTGAAGTTTACTTGAAACACAGTGAACTATCTAGGTAATATCTGCCTGAGTCTATGGAGCTCAAAAATGAAGGAGGTGATAATAGGTATCCCTAGTGTTATCAAATACCTCAGCAATTAGCCTTTCTCTTGCCTAAAAGAGGTTGAATTCAAGTATATAAGGTATATTGTCATCATTAGGTAAGTGTTGCAAGAAAAATAGCTAACACACCCCTGTTAAAAATCCTATTGCTCCATCTAATTTTGATATTTATATTGCAAGTTCCTCCAATATTAAAAATAAAAGAACTCTCAATACCAAGTCTGGAAAATAGAGTATCTCCTGTATCACCCCATTTGTGTGAGTTACAAGGACCAGATCCAAAAAAGAGGACATTGTGGCAGCTAGGGAAAGTGAAGTGATTAATCTAGATGAAAAGGAAATTCCAATGTCAAAAAAGAACACTCAAAGCACTCCTAAAGAGGTTGAAATGTTAAAGGTTGTCTAGTTCAATATAGGGGATTCTATAGTTGTTGCAATGAATACTCCTCTATAGACACTACCCCTCACACTCAGATGGATGGAAACATCAATTAGCGAGAAAAGGAATGTGTTTCCCATCACTCTACCTATGGAGGACATGGTTAGAAAATGCTTGGGGACTACAGTTAAGCCAAAAAGGATCAGGATTGAGTCTATGATTGACATAAATGAGAAAATAGGACGTTGGGTTGGTGAGTGAGCAGTCCCTAAGGAAGATAAGGATATCAACAAAGCCACTGTTGATGAATTTATAGTCAACAAGATAGATCTTGGAGTTGCAACTAGGGTAAAAGATACAAAGAATCTAGAAAAATATACCAAGAAGATGTTGTACAAGACTTTCAAAGATGAGAAGGATAAGAAGGAATTGAAGGCCACAATCAAAAAGTGTGCAGAATTCATACAGGAATTCTAGGATCTTAGTCCTCTACCATTAGCTCAAGTACGCCAATCCTTTGACCCTCATTCTCCCAAACTCAGAACTACTCTGGATCAAATCCAGAGGAACAAACTCATTATCAATGTGTTCGGCAAGTGGATACAGGGCATGATCCAGCGTGGATGTGACTATATCACCCAGAAAAAGTGGGCTAATGTAATGAATTAGATGAATGAGATTAAGAAATATGGGGTAACAAATTTCCTTGCTAAAAAAATAGTCCCATGCCTAGATGAAGATGTCCTTTATGTATCCATTAAGAGTATTGAATGGAAAAATTCAGTCATAAAAGTAGGATGTAAGAGAGCTACCCATTTTTTGAATGATTTAAAGGGATTGATATACATAATGCAGAAGGACCTGAAGTGTCTGAACATTACTCTAATGAGTGAGGATGGTCAAAACATCAAAGATGCAGGAGAGATGACCCAAGAGTTTGAAAGTGGGATTTTAGCTATAAGGGATAATAAAGACCTAACAATAGGATATTTCACATCGATGGCTAATATTGAAGCCATGTCGGTAGTTTGTGTTGATCATCTAGAGTCACACTAACAGAAAATCATCCAAGTATGCAAGGACAAGAAAGTGCTGAAAAAAAGGATAATCCATATCACCCTGCCACATCATGCCACTATCATCAACTTTTCCAATGTGAACAAGGAGTGGAGGAGTGCCTGTGCCACCAATGATACTAATGACCTGTCTATGGGCTCTATCTCATTTTCCACTCTGTGATCGTGCTTCGTCGATCTCAGAGTGTTACTAGTCATTTTTCTTGTTCCTTTTTTTAGTAATACTTTTAGTTTAAAAATTGTTTTTCATCCCAAATCTTTGGTTGAGTTTTCTGGGATTTAAGTTGTATTCTCTAAACTGATGGCTATATATAGCCAGAAAAACTTTGAATTGGCTGATAATATTTTTTGGGGAATTAGATAGACTTACTTAGTGATTTATTTTAGTCTAATTTTTGGTGAATTTTCAAGAATATACTTTGAAGATCATTTTCTGAATTCAATGAAAGAAAAATTTCCGTTGTTATAATTTTTTTGTTTTATATTTGAATTGATCTTTGTTGGAGTATCTTTGGTTGATCAAGACTCTTTCTTGAAGTAAATCTTTCTTAGCCTTAGTCTCTTAATTGTTGCAGTTTCATATTTTCAAATGTGTAGTAAATTGAAGTCTGTGGGCGTCGTAGAATCCATACATTTATTTTCAGTGCAGTGATTGGGACATACTTGTGTGTGAATTAATGTGAATGCCTTATTTACTTTCTGGTGAAAAGTATGTTTTTTCAAGTGCAATTTTGATCCTTTAAAAATTCATTAAAAATCCAAATGGGAGCTGTACCGTAATTCAGAGGGTCAAATATCATGTAAATTTGATCCAACTGTTAGTATGAGATTGTTATTTTCTTTAAGGGCTACAAAGTAAAGAATCATTCAAATAAGAAAGGGATAATTTCATTTACTAACATAATCAACATTTTCCATGTCTCATTACCACTCAAGGATTTAAAAATATATTTAGAGGAAAGCTCCATACCATGGGCCCTTATATCTTAGATACCCAGTCCCCCCAAACTCCTTGTTCTACAACACCATTCCTATTTAACACAATGTATTTTCTGATTCTCCAATCCATGAGACCAAAGAAAGTCTCTCATGATCTTGTCAAGTTGATTACTTTGGCAATTATCAACACGAGGAGGATAAGTATATGTGATGAGAAGACATAAACTTTTGAACAATTTGTACCCTCCCAACCAAGAGAGAAAGTTTATTTTCCACTTCAGATGTTTTTTTTCAATCTTGGAATAAATCCAAAGACACGTATCTTTAGTGAATGGTTCAACAAAAAAGGGATACCCAAGTATCTAACAATAACATTTGGACCTTCCCACTTCCAATTTTTGGAGACCACCCAATCAAGAGAATTGTTAGACCACCCCAAACCATTAGATTTGTGAGCACCTTTTTCTCTAGAGGCTAAACAAAAAAACTTTAATCTAATCAAGACATTGTCAAAAATTCCTTCATTCAGCTCAAGGAAGAGGGTTGTGTCATTAGAAAATTGTGCATTAATGAGTTCCTCATGATTAGGGAGAGATATTCCTTTTACAAGAGGTCCATGATCAGGATTTCTCAAGATGTAATATAGTACATCAACATTTTGACAAATAAGGTTAGGGCAATGGGGCACCCCTGCCTAATAGATCTCTTGAGAGGGATAGATTCTGAGAATTATCCATTAAATTCAATGACTATAGAGGAATCTTTATATAGAATATGAATCCACCTAAACAATAGGAAGGGAAACCAAATGCATGCAACATCCCCATAATAAAAGGTCATTCAACTCTATCATAAGATTTTTCAAAATCTAGAAAAATCATAACTACATTCTGCGCATCTTTCTTGGCCCAATGCATAGCTTCCCAACTAGTGATCAAATTTTCCAGAATGTAACTTTGATAAATTATGTTTGAGTAACATATATGAAATTTTTAATCAAGCCAGTAATCCTCCTAGCTACCACTTGAGAAATTATTTTGTAGGATAGGTTCAATAGAGTAATAGGTCTCCAATTCTTAACTAAAGTCCTATCACCACTCTTTGGAAGCAACTTGATCACTCCTCTGTTAATGTTTTTCCCAAGAGAACCTCGTTCAAACACATCCTCATACAGGGAAAGAAGTTCTAAACCAATCCATTCTAAATGTTTCTTATAGAATTCAACAGGTAAACCATCAAGTCCCAGGGACTTTCCATTGGCCATTGAAATTAGTGTTGCTTTAATTTCTTCTTGAGAGATTTTTTTCCAAATTTTATAAGCCTTGCAATCAGAGATCTTTTTGTTTATTAACTTTAAACATTTATTGAGTGCCTCTTGGTTATTTCCTCCATGTTCTAAGGAGAATAAATCCTTATAGAAATTATAGAATGCCTCCTTAGTGAAATTAAGATCATTAGCAAGAGAGTCATTAACTTGTATCCCATCAATAAGTTATCTTTTATTCTTGGCTCTAATCATATTAAAGAAATACTTGGATCCATTATCACCTTCCTTGATCCAATTCATATTAGCTCTAACTTTTTTCTCTTGAATCTTGTATTGTTTTAGCCTTCTCAAATAGTTCTTAACCCAAGCAAGGCGCTCTTCCAATATACAATCATTCCTTTTAATCCCAATTTCCTTCTCAATGAAATTCAATCTTTTCTGCAAGAAAGACTCTTCCTTGGATCTGTCCATAGCTTTTTTCTTCCCAATAATCTGAAACATTTTCCTCTAGGTGACTGTAAGGGCGACCCACTATTCTCTAGGTCTAAGCTCCATATCAAAAAAATTTGTCAGATGTGATGTCATCTTAATATCCTCCCTAGAGTTGTTATCTTTTAACATGGAAATATTCAATTTAAATCCAATGTCTTTCTTAGGTCTAATAGTGGAGGAAGGGTCAGATATAGGAGAGTGGTTAGAAAAGGTGGCAGGGGAGACATGGATAGCTGCACAACCACTCATAGATGAAAAGGAGAAGAATGTGGCTTCAACATAGATTCTATCCAATCTAAAATACATTCTCTAATGACCACTTCAATTGTTATACCATTTAAACTAGATATCAGAAAAAGATCATTTTTTTTCAATAGGATCCACAAGCTTAAATCTCCTTTTAAATTTTGACCCAAAAAAGTGTTCATTTCCTTTATAGAAGTGCTTTCTAACTCCAAATTTATCCCCACTATGTTAAATCATATTAAAATATCCCATAAATATATAGTGAGCATTAGGCAGGATTGAAGTCAACCAATCCCATAAACTGGCCCTATCTCTATAATCATTTGCAGCATATATGTTGTAAATTCCAAAGACATTGTCTTTATCTTTGAGAGTGACCCAAAGGGCCCTTTAACAAGGACAAATCCCATTAGATATAATATTTGTAGACCAGTGAGGGTAAATAAGAATGGCAGTGCCACCTTTTCCCCTCTCATGGTTAGAATGGAATCCAGTGGCTTGGTCCCACAAGAATTTTAAAATGATGTAAGCTTGAAATCCTACCACATTTATCTCTTGCAAACAAACAATATATTTCATTTTAAGATTGATGCACCATTTTCTAGCCATATATTTCCTTTCAGGCATCTCCAAACCTCTAACATTCCAACTATAGATGTGTATCATCATAAATAAAATTGAGAGGAAATTTTTTTATTCTTATATAATTTGTTAAAACACTCAGGGATCTCATTACCCATCTTATTACTATTATTGGATAATGATTTTCTATCCATAGTTTTTATTTTCTTCTTTCTAATAACTTCAGTAAATTATCTGATAATATCATCGACATACCTTACATACACGGATACTTCTTTTGAGGTATCCATGACACCAAGTAAGGGGTCACTCTCATCCAAAGGGGTCTATTTAGAATTTTTAATTTGTTTAGCTTTTCTAGAAATGGTATTTAGAGCCAATTGTTGAGCATTTAATCTGTCGGGGGTTACATTTTCTCCCTTGTTAACATAATTAGAGTTAGCAGCAGAAGGTTATATTTGATAACCACCTAGGGAAATAGAATTATCACCATTAACAGGATTAGGAAACACCATAAATTCTTCCTCAAAGAGAGGATTAGTCAAGGTAGTAAAGTCATTATTAATATGATATGAGAAAAATTATCAAGAGTTGGGTTATCAACATATTTATCAGAGCCAAATGTATCAGTCAAACTAGAAATATTATTTTTATTCAAATTATTATCTGGTATCTCATTGTTTTTTTCCTTCATTGGCCCTTTAGAGGCCACATTGAAATTAGCACTCTGAGAGTTTTTTAGGGATGGAAAATCACGCTTTGTGTTCCCATTTAACTTGCAGTGAAAGCATGCCCCCAAATTACCTGTAATAGATAGCTCCCAAGTAAACTTTTCTTCTTCTATGCTAAAAAAAATAACTTCAAGAAATTCAATCTCAAGAGACACTAATATAAGAACCCTAGCATTAAGTTGGGGGAGGGTGGTTCTTGACTCTTCTATCTATAAAATAGAGCCTAACAAATTCAAAATATGAGAGATACACGACCAAAATTTTGGCTGCAAGTTTTAATTTCAGCCCAATTCGAGGAGGAGCGATCAATAACTTGCTCAAGGTTCCCTTTGGGAGACCATGGAAATGCTCAAAATAGAGAGTGCCCCACATTAAAAAAATTCTTCTTGAAAACCCTCTCTTGCATATTATGAGATTTAAAAAACACCACAAATAAACCCTTTTGAATCATCCTGCAAAAAATAACATGAATTCCCAAATTATTCCCCCACACACAAGCAATCCAATCATCACAAATTTTTGGCGAGGGCAGAGAGTTCCTATCCATACAAAAAAATAAGATAGCAATACTTTTCAACTGTGACTATTTAGCCCTAATAGCTTTCACCATTTCCTCATTAGGAGAAAGGGAGAGTGTTTTCAAACCACAAGAAGCACACTTACCATTTCCTCCTCCACCAGGGTCGCTGGCCATGATAGGGTCTCCATCTCCATGTCTATATCCATTGGTTGTGGTCCCTCTCAATCCAACACCATAATCTAAGGTTGGAAGTCAAGATTTCTCAAATTTGAAGATTATGTTGGTGGAGAAATCAGATTTTCTAGAGAAGGAAGTGTTGAAATCAAAGGCATATGAACCATTTAAATTGATGGTAAGCATAGAAATAATGATGTTTACTATGTTGAAGGTCAGAAACATAATTTGTTGAGTGTTAGTAAAATGTGAAAAAAGGGTTACGAACTTATGTTCAAAAGTGATGGTTGTACTATTAGAAATAAATAGACTGGAAAAAGGGTTGTAGAAGGTTTCAAGGTTGCTGGAAATATCTCTTATATTGAAGACAAGTGTGAGAATCTATTTTTTCTCACTCAATATAATGGTAGATGGGGAAATGATATAGAAATGGAACTTAAACTAGACAAAGTGGGATCTGATCTATGAAAGGACAATGAAGAAAGAGAGGTTGAATCAAAAGATCTAGTAGAGGATAAATAGATTATGGTAGAATAGAAGCAAGAAGAAATCAGAAAGGATGTGTTAGACTAGAATAAAATAGTGGATAATAAGTAGAAAGAAGACAAAAAGGCTGGTGACTGGTTTGTTGTAGACTATAATTTTGATATAGATAAATAAGGACATGGTTGATCAGAAGCATGAGCAAGACAATAAGGAAATAGCTGAAAAGAAGCATGAGAAAGACAATAAGGACATGGTTAGCTAGAAACAAGATGAAGACAAAAATAACATGGTAAATTAGAAGCAGATGAGAGAAGATAAAAGGACTATACAAGATCAGAAGAAGGCTAAAAATAAATAAAATATGGTCAACCAGAGGTAGTTGGAAGATAAGAAATAAAAAGACCAGAAAAATAAGAAGAAGAATTTAGTGCACAATCAAAGAATAAAAAAAGGATGAAGAATCAAATATATCCATCTATTCTTCCAGGTACTCTTTGTTTGATGATATCTATTTTTATTGCAAAAGTGTAGAACACAGACTTAATGAATGTAGAAGCTTAAGTAGGATTTTAATTTTCAATGGAAGATGATATCATTACAATAAGTTAGGACATAAGGTAGTTCAATGTAGAAATAAAATGAAATGCAGTAGAATGAATACGAACCAAGGTGTCAATAACTTCAATGGGTATTTTTATGGCTGCAATGAATATGGACACAAGAAAATGGATTGTAGTATATATATATCAATGTCAAAAATAATGAAAAAAAATGCTTTGATTTTATATAAATGTAACAAGATAGGTCATATTGCAAGATTCTACAAGGATGGTATGATTTTCTACAAGTGCAATTGTTACAAGTGTGGTTTTTGTTGCACCAAAAGATCGACCTTTCAATGCCTGATAAAAACAATAGACTTTTAGAATCCACAAGATGCGGTTAGTCCTTGTGATGAATCCCAAGGGGAGTGTTGACCATTTTCCAATAAACTCCCCCTCAGCGTTACCTGGGGGGATTCAAACTTCTGACCAAGCTCTAATACCACTTGTTACAAGACTGGTTTTTGTTGCACCAAAAGATTGACCTATCAATGCCTGATACAACCACTAGACTTGTAGAATCCATATGAGGTGGTTATTACCTTGTCACGAATCCCAAGGGGAGCCCAAACCATTTTCCAAAAACAATATGATATGACATATTTCCAAGTTATGAAATATGTTGAAGAACAAGGTGATTGTTTGACAGTTGCAGAAGACTTGAAAGAAAGAAACAAGATATATTTGTTGTAGAATATAAAGGGTGTTTTTGATGGTGATCTATCATCCATTATAGATGTTTTTTCCTCCTTTGTTAAATGACTCATAATGCAAGGTATGAGGGGGAGATTCTATTTGTTCCCCCCTGAGACTAGGTCTTGGGTATCTTCTCAACAAGGCAATGAGGTATGATTACTTCTCTGAAGAAAAGATTTGTGTTTTTTCATCCAGAAAGGTGTTTATTTGGTTAATGATGTTAGAATTTTTTCTTTCTAAGATATATTCAAGTATGGTTTGGAAATCTCATGTATTTGATCAATCAGAAATTAAGAAACATTTGAATAATAGTGCATTGAATTATAAAAAATTTATTTATGAGTTGACAAGTATGTGGGACTATTTTTCTACTAATGTTGATGAATGGTTAAGGAAAAATATTATTCACTACTACATAAAAATCTTGAGTTTGAAGCTATTTTGATGTTTGATGTTGTAAGAACTAAAGATGTGGCAGATCTAGAGAAAAATAAAGAAAAAGACACGATAATAATTATAACATCCTAAAACTTAGCACTCATTATTAGTTTCTGTATCAAGACCTATAGCCTCTACTTTGGTGATTTCAAGGTCTTTTTGTCTATTATAATTCATCTCGACAACCTGTAAATAAAATTATATCCTTTTCTCATCACCCTAACATCCTAGCTCCAGTTTGGGAACATTTTCTAGGGTAAATAGTGGATAAAACACTATGTACCTAGGTACATAATGGCCTAGCCATTATGGACCCCTAAAAATGGGCTCAATTGTTCCCAATTCCTTATGTCATGGTTTTGGAGGTATGTCTCTCTCCATGATTGGCTTGGCTTCCTTTTGAATCCTGAAATGTTGGATTAAAGTATATAAACCCTATATATCTCCTCATTTTGTAATCCATTACTATTTTAAAGCATTCATGATCAAGAATAAATCAATAAATTGGATTTCAAGAGTGTTCTCAAGGTCTTAAAGAATCCAAGTCTCCAATCCTTCAAAGCATTCTTCTCCTTCTTCATCAAGCATTGTGGTGAACTACAACACCCATCATCCAAGGCTTATGTTTCATGATTTTATTTTGGGTTTTTGTAGGGTTAAATTTGTTTGAAATGGGTTGAGTAACTGAGAGGGGAGGGGTGAATTAGTTACCACAAAAAAAATCCAAGTCCCTTAGATGTCTTAATCAAACTTATCACTGTTATTTGGTTAACAAAGATATTTTATTGTTACTCGGTTAACAAAGAAATCTTAAAATATTAATTGTGATTTATCCTTTAGTGATTAAGTGTAGAAACATAAAGCATAAATAAAATAACATGTACACAGATGACACCAAGATTTAACGTGGAAACACAATTTGGGAAAACCACCAATTGCAACTAGTTACTATTTTTCACTCTTCTGAAGTGAGCCCTGTTAGGAGCCAACCCTGTTACAGGTTACAATACACACTGTTAGGTGTGACCCTGTTAGAGGATTTAATCACCTTGTAAGGAGTGGCCTTGTTAGAGGTCTTAAAACACTTCAATGTATAAATGTCACCTTGTGAGAGGATTTATGAGAGACTGTTAAGTCTACTCTATAAAGAGATTTGGATCACTGCTACAATTGTTAGAGAGTAATAATGGATTGACCTGTTTGACAAAGCAACTATCTTTGTTGATTCAGATATCTTCTCTGGATTTAAACTGGATCCTTACTAATCAAATATTCTATTGTAGCTTTGTTTGGCTATTCTGTCCTTAATCAGAATCCCATCTGAGTTTTCCTTCACTCTTCATATCAAAACTCTTCCATATATTTCTGATTATTACTTCCACACATTCAATCCAAACTTAACCTTGTATATACATGATAGGCCTTGTCAAGTCAGCTTGAATAACCTTCCAAATAAATAATAAAACTAGTTAAGCCTATTGGCTGCATATAACCAATTAAACATAAAATATAAACTGATGTTGGTCAGTTGACACCAAGTGCATAACTTAGTTAACACTATAATCCTTCAATGCTCGATTGTTACTGTATAGCCCGAGTGAACTTGGTTAGAACTAAAAATCACTTTGGTCTTGTTCAATGTCTGAGACATCTTGGCATACACTGACTGTGCTTGATTTAGGTATAGACATTTGTGTAACATCACTACATTTGTGTAAACATCAATGACAATACACAATTGAATAATTGTCATAAAAAATCTCCCTCTTTGGCATTGATGGCAACACAACATGTCATAATAAAAAAAATTATAAAGCAACAGAAAAAAGAATAAAATTTTATTAATGTCCTTAGCTTCATTCTAATTCTCATCTAGAAAACTCCCTCTGTCTTCACAATCACTAAAATACAAATTTCTCCCTCTGACATCAATCTATGTCCCTTTAATAATTTCTTTGGCATGACATCAATAATCTATCCCTCTTTGACATCCAAATTCCAAAGACTCTATCCAATGAAATTGTAGTGTACCTGATGTACTAATTCATATGCAATAAGCTTTGACAATCTGCATCAACATGTTAAATTTTTTATGTATCTCATTTGATGCATCACTAATATTTCCATTAGTGCGACTCAGTTAGGAAATCACCCCTAGCTTTCCTCTAAGATACAAGAATGCATCCTTAGGTAAATTTTTTGTGAATATGTCTACAATTTTTTCTTTAGTAGTCACATATTTCAACCTTACATCCTTGTCCTAAACCAATTCTCTCAAGAAATGATACTTTATTGCTATATGATTAGTCTTAGTATGCATCATAGGGTTCTTTGAAATGTTAATTGCACTAGTGTTGTCACAGTAGATAATAACTAGTTCTTTGATTTCCTCCTTCATACTTGACAATAGCTGTTTGAACCATATGATATTTGAACTATTGCAGCAACATACTTTGCATCTGTTGTAGACTAAGAAATGCAATTTTGTTTCTTGCTAGTCCAGGAAACTAACCTCTTACCAAGAAATAACACTCCACCACTGGTGCTATTTCTATCATCAACACTTCGTGCCCAATCAACATCAGTAAAAGTCTTCAAATCAAATTTTCCTCCTTTCTTATACCATAACCCATACTCTTCAGTACCCTTAAGATATCTCAGAATCCTTTTGATAGCCATCAAATGATTCTCTCTAGGATTAGCTGAAAACCTTGCAACAATACCAACTGCTAATGCAATATCAGGTCTAGTGTGAA
>MU223473.1:3755542-3794006 GCA_018584345.1 Thuja plicata
TATTACAACTTGCTGATAGTTCAACAGTCACTCCAGATGGTCTTGTAGAAGATGTGGTAGTTACCCTAGACTCATGGGAATACCCTGCTGATTTTCTCATCTTATCACCAAAAGTAAACTTTGTTGGTTATCCAATCATCCTGGGGAGACCTTGGTTAGCCACCACTGATGCAAAAATTAGTTACAGATCAGGAAGTATGACAATTTCAAATGGTCAGGCAATAAATAAAATAGCACTCTATCCTCCTGCCCAGCCTCAACTAGATTTGAAGGATCGTGTTTGCCCAGAACTAGGAGATGAGGAAGAAGAGGTCAATTATATTGTTTAGCTTATGATGATGCATAGAAAGTCTTTTCTGAAAATGCAAGAGGAAGATGATGTAATACAGAGTATTCTCACCAATGAGTGTATAAAAACAAAAGATGTTTCTAAAAGTGTTATTATGCAGTTATGTACCTATGAAGACTGTATCTTTCCAGCAAGCCCTAAAATAATTAGCCAATTGTTACCATGTGAAATTGCTACAAACCCAGTACCTCAAATGTCAAGGGTAGAGCTAACAACTGTTGTGGAAATTTCCCCTGGTCATAATCTCCATGTAAACAACAAGTTGCCACCTCAACAAATGGAATAATTAACTAAACACTTGTGTAAGCATGAGAAAGCCTTTGCTTGGAATTATGGAGACATGATAGGACTGAACCCCAAGCTTTGTACCCATAGCATATACATTAATGATGGTAGCTTACCACTACACCAGCCTCAAAGAAGGAGAAACCTTGCATTGAGAGAGATAGTCAAAAGTGAATTACAAAAATTACTAGATGTCGGTTTCATCTATCCAATCTTTGATAGAAAGTGGGTATCACCGTTAGTCATTGTCCTAAGAAAGGGGGGAAATGGTGAATATGTGTTGATTACAGAGAGTTTAATAATGCCACAAAGAAGGATGATTTTCCTTTACCCTTTATTGATCAAGTCCTGGACACTCTGGCTGGTAAGAAATATTTCTCCTTTCTGGATGGATACAGTGGTTACAACCATATCAACATTGCTCCAAAAGATTAGGATACTAAATTCACATGCCCCTGGGGTACATATGCCTATTTTGTATTACCATTTGGCCTATGCAATGCACCAGCTACTTTCCAGAGGGCTATAATAAGCATTTTTGTTGATATATCACATGATTGTATAGAGATATATATGGACAAATTTACTATATTTGGAGACACCTTTGAGGAATCCCTGAAGAATTTGGAAAGAGTGCTAATCAGATGTCAGGAACACAATTTGTCTCTCAATAGTGAAAAATATTTCATGATGATGCAAGAAGTTATAGTGTTGGGACATTTTATATCTGAAGCTAGAATCCAGGTAGATCCTGCGAAAATAGAGGCAATTCTAACATTGCCTATTCCTATAAAGCAGAAAGATGTTAGGTCTTTCCTAGGACATGTTGGCTACTATAGAAGGTTTATCCAAAATTTTATTCAAATAGCCAGTCCTCTGTATACTTTTCTTACTAAAGAGGCTGAATTTAACTGGACAAAAGAATGTGATGAATCCTTCCTGCAGCTTAAGAAACTATTACCCATCGCACCCATACTTAGGGGTCCTGATTGGACTTTGCCATTTCACATTCATACATATGCTTCAGAATACGCAATAGGTCTTGTCATGGGAAAAAATTCTAGTAACCTAGAAAATGCAATTTACTACATTAGCAAAAGCCTCCATGGACCAGAGTTAAACTACACAATGACAAAGAAAGAATTACTAGCAGTAGTATATTCCTTGAACAAATTCCATCATTACATAATTGGCTATCCTATTTTTGTTCATACTGACAATGCAGCAATAAAATATCTCATGAACAAACCTGCTATCATAGGCAAGTTAGCAAGATGGCTTCTTCTTTTGCAGGAATTTGACATTACTATAGTTGACAAGCCTGGCAAGGCAAATGTAGTAGTTGATTATTTGTCAAGGATCCATCATGAAAAACAAGATACTACTCTGATAGATGATGCATTTCTAGATGAGCATTTGTTTCATATTGCTATCCAAAGTCTGTGGTATGCTAACATAGCTAATTACCTTGCAGCTAACAAAGTTCCAACACATTTTTCTTACAAACAAAGAAGACTACTGGTTGAAAAAAGTTTTAATTTCTCTTGGATTGATAACATGCTATTTTACACTGGACCTGATCAAGTAATGCGTAGATGTGTGAGAGAAGATGAGACATATGACATTCTCCATGCCTGTCATAATGAACCATGTGGGGGACACTTTGCAGTAAAAAGAATAGCCCAAAAGATTTTAACAACCAGATATTATTGGCCTACACTTCACAAGGATGCAGCCAGCTATACAAGAAAATGTGACAAATGTCAAAGAATGGGCCGACCGACTAAGTCTGATGAAATTCCATTAAATCCACAAGTGGTAGTCACTCCATTTGACAAATGGGGTATGGACTTCATTGGTCCAATGGGAAGTCTTACATCCTAGTGTGCACTGATTATTTGACCAAATGGTTCGAAGTAAAAGCTATGAAACATGCCCAAGACCACAAAGTTGCAGAATTTTTGTATGATGAGATTTTCACAAGATATGGAGTACCGAGAGAACTTGTAATTGACCAAGGTGCCCAATTCACTTCCAATTTAATAACAGAGCTCATGAAAGAATACAATATCAGACACAGGATGTCCATCCCTTATCACCCTCAAGCCAATGGACAGGTTGAAGTTACAAATTGGGAAATAGAAGCCATCTTAACAAAGATAGTTCATCTGCATCACCGGGACTGGAGCAGCCAACTATCGAAACTCATCTGGGTGTATAGAACAACTTGGAAGACCACTACAGGATTCACTCCATTTGAACTATTGTATGGAAAAATAGCTATGCTACAAGTTGAATTTGAACACAAAACACTGAGGACAACACTGTAGTTTAATATCGATCTTCCTGTAGCACAGAAGGAACGCTTACTGCATCTCAATTCCCTAGATGAAATGCGTAAATCTGCACTGGAAAGAAATAAACTAGTACCGAAACAAAGGAAGAAATGGCATGACTCGCATATCAAGAGAAAACAATTTCAAGTTGGAGACTAGGCATTGTTGTATGATTCAAGATTCAAGGAAATACCAGGCAAGTTGCAGACAAGATGGTTGGGGCCATATGAAATAAGCCATGTTTTCACCAATGGAGCCATCTAGTTGACCAAAATTGATTCAGTACACTTCAAGCTACTAGTCAATGGACATCGGCTAAAGTTGTATCACCAACCCCAAACAAAAAAAGACTTCCTGCAGCAATTCAAACAACAAAAATTAAACGAGCAATAGGTAACACTTCCTGCAGCCGAGGGTGCAAACCTTCTTCCTGCAGCTCTTTAGTAAAAATCCATTGAGCATGTCCATAATAAATGTTTCATTTTTACATGAAGTACATTCTTCCATTAACTTTCTATTTCTTCTTTCCAACTCATCTCATTTCTTTAATCTACCACCCACCCACCTTCCGTGTCATCATCATTTTTCCTTTAAAAGCTTTCAATAAGTAGTTGGGTACGCTGACGTAAGCTGCTGCCACTTTTGTACCACTCTTGCCACCTTTTCTAGCATGTGCAAATATCGAATGACAGGTACGCGCTTTTCAATTTTTTTCCATTTTTAGTGCATAGATTTCAATGATTGTATCTAGTACTGCTATATATATATATATCATTACGGCATTACGCCAATTCCAACCCTCATGCCACGTCTACCAAGTGTGGACACTTGTCAATGTTAGGTATGGGAGAGGGAAGTGTATTAATTCCAAACTTTCATTACTATTTATGCCTGAAAGATTTTATGTCACCTCAAATCTGTACTTAGCCTTGTCTCATTAAAGTTCTAAGTGTTATATCGCACAACTGTCATAGTTTTATTTCTGAATCCTCCATGATTGTTAGACTTGATGTGACTTATAATTAAGTTATGTCACAACCCACAGTAAATATTATAATTTCTCCTGGTTTAATTCATCACCATTGTTCATACCAAGAAAAATAGAGAAATTCAGGAGACGGGTAGTCTGAAATTCAAATAAGGAATAAGGCATCTACCTACTGCTAAGAAGGAAAATTGAAATTAGCAAGCATAGATGGGAGGCCAGCTACAGAGACACGAGCCATTTTTGCATGGTTTTTTACTCTTAGATGTTGAAGCAGTAAGAAGATTCAATGCATGTGGCTAGTTAGGGTATTTCCTAAGGTTAACAGAATTTGATGAGGACTCAGCAGCAGAATTTGCGAGTACATTTGAAGAAGGTCAGGCAACTGTGTGGGGATTAACAGTGGTCACAATAGAGGAGCAAATTGTAGAAGTTACTAGATTACCAATGGTTGGAGAAAATTACCCTAATGTTCATGATGCTAGATCAGCAAGGGCTCAATTCACCCTACCGGGTGATCCTCCTTTGGAGATTACCAAACAGGGTTGCAAGAGAATGTCTATCCCTCTATCGTATAATGAGTTGGCTACGCATATCATCATGCATTTTACATGTGAAGGGAGATTTTCCAATTTGCACGCACATCATTTCAGATTACTGAGTTATGTGAGGCATAATCTAGCAGTAAATGTTCCAAATTTTTTATATAACATGCTATGCATTAGTGCTGAAGAGAGCCAAAAAGGGAATGCAAATTTTGTTACCCATTATGCCCTAATTAAATTGTTAATAGAAATATATCTTAGGGATGCCTCTCCCATGGCATGGTTGGAGTTTTTCCAATGCAAAACCCTACAACCATAGGTTAACCCTAATGAACAAATTGGTCATGATAATGTAATACCAACTGACCCAGCTGTTGAAAAAGATACCCAAGGGGCAGAAACTGTAAATCTTCAAGAGAATGTGCCCTTACCTTCTCATGAGAGAAATGTACCTACTTCTTCCCAAACCAAAGGAAAATGAAAATTAGAGGAAGAACCTTCAGTTCCTGCTGCCAAACCACAAATCCCTAATTCTTCGAAGGGGAAGAAAAGGAAGCCAGTTCTTGTAGCAGCTACTCCTACAGCAGAGAAGCTGAAGAAAGCTGCTAAAGAAAAGGCTATAGAAATTGTGGAGACCCCTGTGCAAAGGAGTCCTAGAATGAGAGGAAAGCTCCCTATGGCATCCTCCATGATCCAACCCGCTTCTCCTTTGCAATCTGATGAATAGCCCAATGTGCAAATAATTCCAGACGATTCCCAAAATCAGTCTACAGTCCCACACTTTCCTTCGCACTCCATAGAAACTTATGAAGTTGAACCTGGTGATTTTCAAAACAATTCCTAGGAAATCCATCAGGATATTCCAGTCATTAATGAATTGAATGCCTCAATAATCCATTAGTCAGCTTATGCAGAAACTAACTTAGTGCCCTATAATAGAACTTGGTTGATAAGTTTCTTAGAGAAATCTTGGAAGGAACAAAGGAGGCAAATAAATCAGGTAGAAGATTGTGGTCCAATCACATTGCAAACGCTTCTCTTTGGATTACATAATAAGTATGTGTTAACAACAACTCTATGGAGAGAAGAAAAGAAGAAACTAAAGAAGGTCATAACAGAGCAAGAGGAAGAAATTGCAGAATTGAAAGAACAACTGGAAAAAAAAAAACAAAGAATGGATCATGCCCTCAAATTGGCTGATTAGATCATTGCATGTAGGCCACCTCCTAGGGTCTACACCATCTGTTTGAAAGAACAATTCCTCTTGTTCCAGCTAATGATGACCATCAAATATATTGATTCTGAGTTCAGGTCAACCCAAGAATTTTATGGTCTTTATCAGACTCTTCCCTCATGGAAACAAAATCTACTTTGTGAACTATACATGCATAACTTCATTATCCTAGCTGAGACTGAGTGGAATCCTCTACTCTACATAGGGATATCCACCTAAGGGCATTGATGTCCTAGATGCACAATGAAACCAACTATGATAGATAGTTGGAAAGTTATAGGGAACAGGAGAAAATAGAGCCATTACCAGTACGAGTAGAGAGCAGAAAGCCAGCTACACTCTTCAGAGATTGGCTCAATTTGACATATGGAAAGATTAAGGAAGAAACAAGGGACAATATTTTTAGGATTAGAACAGAGGTTTATGCAGAGTATGATGGTTTATCTTACTTTTTCTTTCAAAGAGCCCTGGCTAGAGCCAGAAGCAGATGGGGTAGGTTATCTGAGATATTGAAGAGATCAGAACCACACAATCCTATCAACCTCCAAGAAGCTATACAAAGACTGCCAAAATACATACAACTAGGAAGGCAAACTAGATAGGAACTCTGGTGTCCACTCACCATGCAGGCACCGATGCTGCTTTGGCCCATGTATGACATCAATACTGACAGACTGGACCGACTTCAAGAAGATCATAGAGTGGATTTCTGGGAGAGAACAAGAGGGTTCTATTATACCTTTAAAATCCAAAGGAGAGGAAGAACAGAGGTTGGAGATTTTAGAGCAATTACCAGAAGATGTAATGCTTGAGGACAAACATTCATATTGCCAAGGGGAAAATGATGAGCCTATTTTACTATCTTTATTATATCAGCCCTTGCACTCTGTTTCCAAGTATTATCAAAACAATTGTGAACTTTTAGTCAGTTGAACTTTTGTTAAGTATAGAAAGAACCATTAAGCCATGGGTGGAATAGATATGTCATATTACGCCAATATTATATATATGTTGTATTATTTCATATAATAATCATAATGTGTGTTCTAACATATGGATTAATTTGATAAGCTTCTTGCATGAATATCTTTTTCATATTAACTAATCTTGCCAGGAAGTAGGAGTCACTGGGAGTGGTCGACAGCATTGAAGGAGGACATAAAGACCAGCTTCGTGCAAATAAGCCATCATGGCATCAGAAGACACAGCTACCACAAATTAGGAGCCACTATTTTAGATATGCATCAATGTAGCTCTGCTATATTCCCTCTGTATTACCAGCATGTTGACTTGATCACCCAGACTTCATTGTGCACGTCGTGGGCCATTGTGCTTCCTATTCTCTTTCTTTGGTGTGGTTTTAGTTAGTTAGTTCCTTTTCTATTTTGGAATAAAGAATTCAATCCTTTATTTATAGGGAGGAGACTGTTTTTTTGTAAGTTTGGATTTTTGGAAGGAATACAATGTTCTGATTGTATCTTATTTAGCAAGTTCATTTTCAGCTTCATGTCTTATTTTTCATGTAACCAGTTTTGAAAGATAATGAAATAACTCTTTTTTCACATTCTGTGTTCATAGATTAGTAGAAGCCAACCAAGGGGGCCCACTTGGTAGGTGGATTAGAGTAGAAGTAGAATAGATTTACTTTCTGCATTTCCAGCATTCTAGATATATTATTATAGTTTCTTCCTACAGCATTGTACTTCGTGAATGTCCTTGCAGCACCTGCAAGGATAGCTATAGTGAATTCTCTAGGATGAAAGAATAGATTTAAGTAGAGTTTTCAAGTTGTAGCATCCATTTTAGTAAGGACTAAGTGTGTTTCCTTTCCTGCAGCCCTAGTATAGATTCCTTTCATGTATTTTACTTTCCTGCAGCATAGGTATAATGGCTCCTTAAGGAACTTAGTGCACATATTGTGCAGTACAATTTCATGTATACGTCCCTGGGTTGAAAAACTAAATGCACCTCATGGTGGGAGAAGTGATCCTTAGATTGAATAAAATATTCCTAAGAGAGGCTTTGGGCAAGATTACTAAGCACCTATTGTGAGAGAGTTCAGTAATTCTTTCTCTTGAAACTAGTTTTGCCCATCTTCCCAATTTGACATTGTTTGCATATTTCCAATTCATGTTTCTTCAGAATAGGAATACCTCTTACTCTTTTGTTCTTTCTTATGTTGACTAGGTTATCAAAATTCACATGACACAGCCTTTTTATGCCATAACCATGTTTCTTCTACTTGTGCAATAAAACATGAACTTTCAGTGAGATCAAGATAGAATAGATTATCTTTTGTTTGCCTACCAGTTCCAAATAGGGTTCCTTTACCATCCAGGAGCTTGTCCTTACCATTCATGAATCCTACCTTGAAACCAATGTTATTCAGTTGTGTCACACTTAGTAGATTATGCCTTAGTCCTTCAACCCAATAAGCATTATCACATTTGATTCCTTCAGTTAGAGCAATACAACCTTTACCTTTCACATAGCAAGGTTCATCATTCCCAAAACTAACACTCCCACCATCATAGTGTTCAAGATGTTCAAATTTAGTTTTATCACCAGTCATGTGGTGAGAACAACCACTATCAATTATCCAAGTGTATTTTTTGCTAATATGAGAGTAAAGTGCGGTCTTTTCATTATCTTCATTGTCTGACTCATCCTTAATAGAATTATAAACCATTTCATCCTCATATTCATCACTAACAAAATCTTTTGCAATATAACAAGATTTCTTACCTTTTTCCTTGTAGCTTTTATAACTTTTGAAATCTTTCTTGCCTTTGTACTTTTTGAACTGTCTCTCACCTTTGTCTTCTTTGTTTGGACACTTAGCAGCAATGTGACCAACCTCATCACATGAAAATCAAATCAATGGTATTCTTCCTTTGTACTTTCCTTTGGTAGCTCTCTTTGCAAGTAATGCTTCAATGATTTCCAGATCTTCATCATCAGAATCATCATCACTATTAATGTCAATATTTTTTCCTTTTGAGTTTCTATCCATCTTGCCAAGGTTTAATTTATCTTTAAATATAGACTCAAAATTGCTAGGATTAGGAGAATAATTGTCAAAATTGTCCAACTCAAAAGTTGTAAGCCTTCCAACCAATGCATCTAAGTTTATATCATTACTGCACCTCATCTCTTGAATAGTTGAAAATCTAATTGCATAGATAGGAATTAAAGTTCTTAATACCTTACTAACCCCTATTTTGTCTTCAATTTTTCCACCGGCAGCTCTAATGTCACTTACACTTTTCTTGACTCTTTCACTATATTTTGTAATGTCTTCTCCTTATTTCATTTTCATCTGATTAAACTGACCTCTGAGACTTTCTGGTTTGGCTCTCTTTACATTTTCTTCTCCTCCATGTATATCATGTAGTTTCTTCAACATATCATAGGCAGTAGGGCAGTCCTTGACATCATCAAATTTTGAATAGCTGAGTGAAGAAGCTATATCAATCATCATTATTTTATGATTCTTCATGTCCACCATCTGATCCATAGGCATAGGTCTCGATGGTTCCACATACTTGTGATCCAAGAATTATAAACCAATATCTCCAATAGTAGATAGATGTAGCCTCATCAAATATTTCCATGCAATGAAGTTTTCTTTGTTAAGCTTGGGGATTTCCCTTCTGTAAGACATATCTGATCTTTAGCTTAGGCCTTGAAACCTTCCCTGAAAGCACAAAATACTCTGATACTAATTGTTGGAAATGGGTTGAGTAACTGAGAGGGGAGGGGTGAATCAGTTACCACAAAAACAAATCCAAGTCCCTTAGATGTCTTAATCAAACTTATCACTTTTAATCAGTTAACAAAGATATTATGTTGTTACTCGGTTAACAAAGCAATCTTAAAATATTAACTGTGATTTATCCTTTAGTGATTAAGTGTAGAAACATAAAGAATAAATAAAATAACATGTACACATATGACACCAGATTTAACATGGAAACCCAATTTGGGAAAACCACCAATTGCAACTAGTTATTATTTTTCACTCTTCTAAAGTGAGCCCTGTTAGGAGCCAACCCTATTAAAGGTTACAATACACACTATTAGGCGTGACCCTGTTAGAGGATTTAATCACCCTATAAGGAGTGGCCTTGTTAGAGGTCTTCAAACACTTCAATGTAGAAAACTTACCTTGTGAGAGGATTTATGAAAGACTGTTAAGTCTACTCTATAAAGAGATTTGGATCACTGCTACAATTGTTAGAGATTAACAATGGATTGACCTGTTTGACGAAGCAACTGTCATTACTGATACAGATATCTACTTTGGCTTTAAACTAGATCCTTACTGATCAAATATTCTATTGCTGCTATGTCTGGATGTTCTATCCTTAATCAGAATCCCATCTAATTTTTCCTTCACTCTTCATATCAAAACTCTGCCATATATTTCTTCTTATTACTTCCACACATTCAATCCAAACTTGACCTTATATATATATGATAGGCCTTGTCAAGTCGGCTTGAATAACCTTCCAAATAAATAATAAAACTTAAGTGTGTCGGCTGCATATAACCAATTAAACATGAAATATAAACTATTTTTGGTCAGCTGACACCAAGTGCATAACTCGGTTAACACTGTAATCCTTCAATGCTTGACCATTACTGTATAGCTTGAATTAACTCGGTTAGAACTGAAAAGCACTTTGGTCTTCTTCAATGCCCGAGAGAGCTTGGCATACACTGAGTGTGCTTCATTTAAGTATAGACATTTGTGTAACATCACTACATTTGTGTAAACATCAATGAAAATACACAATTGAATAATTGTCATCAACAAAATCTATTGTATTAACACTTGTAATTACATCGAAAGAAGCATTGCATAATCAAAGCATGAGGTAATTTCATGATTAAGATCTAACTTCTATTTTTTGTTTCCTTGTGCAATTTCCTTTCATTTCTAAGGTTGATTCCTAAGTAGGGGTTTGACTGAGGAAAACCCCTTTATCCAACCTTCTTCCCTATTTTTCTATGCGCAAGAATTCATTGTAGACCCTTAGTTGCAGATCTGGAAAATACATGCCCCGATAGAGATCCCAGTGAAGTTTGATCTCAAAACCCAGGTTACATAGTGAATTAGCTTCTATGTACCGAGGTACATAACATCCTATCCATTATTTACTTGATAGGATGAGTAGCTTTTTTTATTTTCATAACAATTTTCTAAGTCTAGGATAAGTCTTTCATATGCTCTTTTTCCTATCCACTACACTTTGTTTTATATCCTTAAAGATTTGGTAATTGTTTGGTTAGGTCAGTGGCATGCACCCACATAAATTTTAGTCTCATGGTTCAGTTTAATGTCCCTTCTTATTCTCCTTATGTTATTTCCTCTAAAACTGACGTTAGTAGAAAATATTACACAATATTTATATGACTCTTACTCTATTATAAGTTAGTAAGGGGATTTGACCTGAGGAGCTACCTCTAGGTCAAGCTTCACAAAATTTCTAATTCTCAGCTTGAGGTTAATAAGATCCACTCTAAGCAACTGGGCTATTGACACATCTTCTCATAGAGAACTCCTCCTAAGTTTTCTTGGTAATGATAAACATTATCCAAGCCTACACATATGCATATGACTAGCTATCAGTATATATACTACCTATGTGAGATTGCAATAATCTTGAGACTAGGGAAACTATAATAATTTTCTCTAGCCCCCTCTAGATAAAGGAATCCCATCTCTAATGAATATAAGACTCAATCATCTATGGTATCTGATATCATCATTTTAGGAATCCCATCTCTAATGAACGTAAAATTCATTATGTATGGTATACAATATTGTTTTAGGAATCCCATCTCTAATGAATGTATAATTAATTCTATATGGTATTCAATATTTTTTTAGGAATCCCATCTCTAATGAACATACAATTCATCCTCTATGGTATCCAATTTTAGGAATCCCATCTCTAATGAACATCCAATTCATTCTCTATGGTATCCAATATTAGGAATCTCATCTCTAATGAACATCCAATTCATTCTTTATGGTATCCAATATTAGGAATCCCATCTCTAATGAACATCCAATTCATTCTCTATGGTATCCAATATTATTTTAGGAATACCATCTCTAATTAATATACAATTCATTCTATATGGTATCCAATATTATCTTATTAATCCCATCTCTAAAAAATATAAAATTCATTCTATATGGTATCCAATATTATTTTAGGAATCCCATCTCTAATGAATATATAATTAATTTTATATGGTATTCAATATTATAGATGCACAACATTAGTATAAAATCCATTTAAAGTTCATTAATGAGAAATTCATATATATAAAAGAATTCATTAATTTAAGAATTCATACAATAGATATATTCTAATTATATGTATATATAATACACATATATACATAATTATAAAAATGCTGGAATATATATTTACAAAATGCCTTTATAAATGAGTTTATGCATATAAATATATGTATGTATAAATATACATATATATAATTATACAATAGAAAAATACATGTACTTATATATATATATAATTGGGAATAAACAATGTCATACTAAAGTTTTAGTCGAATTTCTCTTGGAATGCTAGTCCTTATTTTCTTATTAGTTCCATGTTGCTCCCTTCCCATTTTCTTTTGTTTCTCATTATATATATTTGATGTGGGAGGGGGAGTCACGTCCCCTCCACATCAGTCACCCCCTTAGGGGGTGCGACTGGTCGCAGCCGTAAGGCTGTGAGGCCAATCGCCCCTCTAAGGTGGCGACCTTAGATGGCCGTTAAATTCATAGACCTCTCCTACTTTTAAAATATATATATTATATGTATTATAATATATGTATATTACTATAGGTATTTTAATTTTTATTTGCAATAAGATATATTAATGTCAGTAATATTATTATTTATTTATAATATAATATAACATATATATTATATTATATATTATTATTATAATAATTAATTTAATATAATGATATTTGATAATTATTAATTTGAAAATAATCATATGATCTATTCCTTAATTAATTACTTAAATGTAATAGATATAATAGTTTGAAAAGTTACACTTTAATGGCAAAGGATTTAGGATACATATACCAATCGAGGGACATCACATTCAGGCTTTTATAACTTTGGACAAATATGGTTGAACATTAATTCCTTTTTTAAATTATATACAATATACTAATATATGATAATCTACAGTTATGTTTCAATGGATAATTAATAATATGGTGAATGAATATGTGTTGCATTTTATATTGGATATGTGTCGACTTGTTGATGTTAAATATTTATGATGCAGATCTGTTCATTGAAGGAAGCATGATCGAGCAAGCGTCCATATGGTTACTCATAAAGACCTGATCCTGGAGCTAAAGGAACAAGGTTGAAACCAATTCAAGAATCAAGTTGGCGACATCTAGGAGAAGATTGAGTCAAGAAGATGCTCTTAATGCTGAGAAAATGTAGGAAGTAGTGGGAGTTGGATTTTTTCTTCATGCTTGTTGAATTATTTCTTGTTCCTACCTTTATGGATGTTTTTGCTCCTACTTCTTAGCTACAATAATGTATCCACTTATTCTCTTGGTATGATTAGTCAGTAGTTAAATTTCCCTCTTTATAAATAAGCACTACTCTCCTGTGTGAGAGGAAGGGCATTAGATATAGTTGGTTCTGAAATAGTGTACTCTATTATATTTTTCAAATTTATGGATACATAGATACTTATTGTTACATGAATGTTGTTTGTGTGATTTTTAAACCTTCATGAGATTATTTTATTTACTAACCATTCTATTTAAAAACATTAACAATTTAAGCTAAGAATTAAAAGTGAATCCTAAAGCATCCTATGGATATCTAACTAAGCATTCTAATAGAGCTCTTAGCCTTAATCTCTAATAGTGACACTCCTAGAATGAGATAATGATATTGATATGTCTATATACTTCACAAATTCTCTCAATTTTCCTCAACAATTCACTCTAATGCTCTCAATTGCTTTGACAATGCTCTCAATTGCTCTCAAAATGGCTATAGTATGGATGCTTTGCATTCGAATGTCTAGGATTACTTATGATTACAAAATTGCCTCTATTTATAGGATTCTCCCAAGTTTAGGGGGTGGAGTCAATTGATCATGGTTTAGCCTTGGCTAAGTGAAAGGCTTCAAATGGATTCAAATGGGGGGACAATTTAAATGATTGTCTCAAAGCTTAGGACAAGATGAGTGGATGAAATTGAAAAGACCAAATGAGTGGTAGAGATTGCAAATTTGGAGTGATCCATGTGCTTTTCCTTCTCAATTCTCATTGGTTCCTCAAATTCATCTTGAAAGATATTAGGATTTATTAATTCAATCAATTAATTAAATTATCCATGTAGGGGAATATGTTGGATTTGATTTTTTATTTAAACTATACAATTAATTAATTAAAATCAATTATATAATTTGATTAATCCCTTTAGGCTTATATTTAATTAATTGATGTCATTTTTAATTGATCCTTTGATTTAATTTGATTTTCTCCCAATTTGATTTAATAAATGTCCATTTGAATTGATTTAGTCCATTTTGATGAGATTTAGACCAATTTGATGATATTTGCATATTTGGTTGATTAGAGAACACTTGACAAATTTTAGGTGTCTACAAATGCCACTCTTTGAATTTATGTGTGAAGCACATTAGTTCAAAGAAAATTTGATGTCTTGATCATTGATTTTATGCCTAATTGATTCATACAAAACGTGATGCGAGATGCGAAACCTAATTCAAGATAATCATGATGTGAAATGTAGAAATTGATCTGAGATGTGAAATTTGATTCGAGATGCGAAACTTGATGTGAGATACGAAACTTAATTTGAAAAAGGCACATAATTCCCCACTGATGATAGTTTTAAATTTCAATGCCCCAGATTTGATTGATGTTTGATGCAAAATCATGATTTGATAATGTAATGATGCCCCCTCAGAAATGAAAATAAATTGATGTTTGGAAGAAAAATATGATGAAACTGATAAGGAATAGATCCATATGTTTTCATTTCTAAAAATAATGATGATGATCCTAGCAAAAAAACATGCCCTAATGTGAAGAAAATGCAAATTAGCTCAAACTGGGTGAAAAACCTCTTCAAAATTAGGTCAAATAGTATAACAGGTTGAGAAATCCATTTTTACTATTCATTTTCACTTTTTTACTATTGAGATTTTGCTCTGATCCTCCTGAGATTTTTTATGATGGTGGTCCCTATTCGAGAGCATCGGTTTGATCGAGGATGCAGATATCAGAGACCCGCAGACTCTGGACCTCTGATAAGTGGTTTTGAACCTCTTAATGCATTTATTGCTTTGTATGAATGCATGTAATGCTTTTAATCACGCGTGCTAGGATAGATTAGGGTAAGTTTTGGCCAAATTTCATGTATGATATGTTAAATAATGCCTAGGTGGTCCCAATGTCACATCTGCACTGTTAAATGATGATTATGCACTTTAAACTGCCACGTATAGGTCAAGTCAAAACATGCTTGTGATGAATCAAATACCGCCTACAAAACCCTAGGGAAAAATAAGATTTTAAATGCCACCTAGGATGATTGAAATGTCACCTGCAAAGGGAAAATGATGTGTATAATTCAAAGTACAAGTTTTGATTAGTCAAGTCATGCCTATGATAGATAAAATGACATGTACACTCAGTGAAGTGACGCCTACAAGAAAAGTTGATGAAAACCTGATTTCAAAAAGCACAAACTAATTTCAATTGAATGTCTCGATTAACAGATTGATTTCCAATAGAGATAGATGTGTTTAGTAATGCTACAAAGTGTTTAGGATCTTAGAATGATCACATAAATGGATTTTTGATATGTTAATCTGATTAGATAGAAAACTGATTGGTAGGATAACTGATATATTGATTCCTTCTCACGATCTAGAGTTAGGAACAATAGGTTGATGCACTCAAAAAGAGTAAAAGATTGATTTGGTTGTTGTTGATTGACTTGAAATGATCCACTGATATGAAGATGCTAATATGATTCACTTGATTTTCAAAACAGACACAGTTTTGTAAGTTATATGTACGGAGCCTACCATCATGGTTGCTTGATTTATCTTGTGATTTGACTAGACTAGAGACGTGCATTATTGAGTTGTATGGTTTTTACTTCATCCTTTATATACCTCAGTTCCATCTCAATTGGGGACTACTTATAGCTATGGCAGAGCATTGGCACTCTGACCATAATACTTTTCACTTACCCCTTGGCGAGATGACGATCACACCCGAGGATGTATACAGATTATTACACATCCCTACCTGAGGAGATAGGGTTTATTATGATCAGGTATATGATGGAAATTATTATAGACAGGTCTTTCCAGATCCTATGATTGGAGATGATACTATCACATGGGTGCAGTTTGCGTCATTTCCTACTTTGCTTACAGTTTTAGGTGTAGTGATTGACAAATTACTTCTTCCTAATAGACAAGGTAACGGATTCACAATCAGATGGGGACGGATCTTGGAGGACTTAATTACACATCCTTGGATATTTGATTGGGTTTCATGTGTGCTCGCTCATTTGTATCATGATTTACACGAGGTTGTATATCAAGAGAGCACATCCTTATCAGCAGGAGCTATTCTATTACAGTTATGGACCTGTGAGAACATCCCATTCAATAGACGGATTGCAACTCAAATGCAAGATTGAGGATGGTCGTATGCATTCCTTTATGATGGCATGATTTTCCATCATTGGCTATGCAAGGTTGAGTACTGGTGCAAAATGATAGATGATATTGATCAGGTTGTCTGGAGACCTTACTTGGCCTGTGAGGGTTGGAGATAGGATGATGATGAGCTTCCTTATATGTTCTCCCCTCAATGGATGATTGGTCGATCACCTCTTATGATTGAGAGATTATACTTTGGTAGAGTGTTATGAGAATTCAGAAGAGTACAGGATATGCCGAACGGTATGGCTTTGTATGCATGAGTATAGATAGAGTGGTCCATGTGGGGAGCTCAGGTAGATTATGATTTCTCTTGCATAGACATTGAAAGATTAGGATTCATCAGGTGGGATATGTTAGACCATGTTGTTGATGAGGGGATGTCTATTGAGTATAGGGAGTGGTTTTTCTGACATAGATTATGAGATATATCGATCAAGCAGAGCCTATACTTGATGTGGATGAGACATCTGATGATGATGATGGAGGAGATGGTGAAAAAGGAGGTTGGAGAGAACCTAGAGTATAGTGGGCTCTGAGAGCTCCTAGGGTATCAAGAGCTCCTAGAGCTTTAGGCAGAGGACAGATGGGACGTTAGATGTGGGGTGGTCATGTTAGAGCTAGGGGTGGTGGCTATGCACCCAAACAGAGACAGGTGGTTCCTCCCATACCGACTACAACATGGGGTCATTAGAGATAGAGATATGCCAGACAAGCACATCTTGATCAGGCTAGATAGTTATCAGGATCACAGGTTCAGGGATAGAAGGGACCATTATAGCAAGTTCCATTTATACATCCATAGGTTACTTCATCTCCCATAGGTCTAGTACAGCCACCTCCACCTAGTAGAGTGGAGCAGGATATACAGAGCCTATAGATAGGTTTCTCGACTATGATAGCTCAGATGGCTTAGTTTAGTGCTATGATGCATATATTTATGAGCAGGATAGATCAGATGAGCCAGGGTGCATCTACCAGTTAGGTGCATCCTAGGATGATAGATAGCAGATAGAGGTCTCGATCGGACAAGGGATATAGGTAGTAGAGATGGATCAGGTGTTGGGACATGTGATGGATCAGGTGCCCCTATTGGGTCTTGATTGGAGACAGCTTGATATTGATCCTCTTGATATATATATTGATTTACCATATGTATGATTGATCAGGACTTTGATGATGTACCATTTTTGTTGTTGTATCATGATATACAGATGTTTTGATTAAGTAAAAGCAGGATTTGAAAGGTCTCAAAACCTTGTACAAAAGATTAGAAGATAGACAAAGTTGATCAGTCAACTACCAAAAGATGAGACAAAGGAGAAACAAGGACTTGAGGCCCCACAACCCAAAAAGAAGAAAAAGGCAGCCCAAAAGGAAAAGATAGCACATGGGGAGCTAGATAGTCTCCATCAGATCTTTAGCTTGCTCAGTGAGAAGCTCCATATTTCCCACCAAGATTCTAAGGTCTTTGAGGTCTATATCTTTGTTCTTTATACTTGCACAAGTGTGAATGCCAGATCCCAAACCCTATTTGGATTCCTTACTCTCCTCCCCTCTATTTGCCTTGAACCTTTCCATTAAATTCTTGCACTGCTCAACAGAAAATTTCAGGATGTTGAAACTTTGTTCACAGATTTTTTTGAACATCGTTTCCATTTTCTCCACTTTTCCTTCCAGAGAAGAAAAACACACCTCACTTTTGCTTGCTTCAACTTCTTTACTCATATTGTTGATCTTTTCCTCCATAGTCAGCACTTTAGTGCTCAGCTCCTGAAAGGCTTCACCCTTGTTGATAGCTTCAGTCTAATTCTTCAAACTAGTTTCCATAGACTCCTCTCCAAAGGTAGCAACTTTAATCATATTCACGATCTTTCCTTGTTCCTTAATCTCAGCCTTCATATTCACAGTTTCCTGTGTTATGGTTTCCATAAACCTCCCAAAAGAAATAATGTTGTCTTTTTGGTCTGTTCCAATATTGAAACTTTCCTTTTTGTCCCCTATTGTAGCAATTTTGCCCTTCTCCTGAATATTTACATCTTTTTCCTTAGCCTTACTCTGAATGTTTTCCATTTCCTTATTCGCCTTCTCCTTTTTCTCTAGACGCTCATAAGCAGGTTCCTCATCGTCAGAGGAGATGAGGATACCCTTATTCTTCTTAGTTTTCTTAATAATAGAAGGATTTTTCTTAAGACAGGCTTTCCTTTTTTTGTTGCTTTTGGGATTTTCTTCATCTTCAGTTCTGGAACCCTTCAAATTAGGGTTCATCTCATCATACTCCAAATTTTTCTTAGGAATTTTTTTAGAGGATCTTCCCTTCATGCTTCCCATCCCTTTGGTGCTAATAGTGTTCATCTCATCCTCAGTATCATCATCAAATCTTTCTACCAACTCTTCATCCTCAGTCTCCACATCATTAAGGATCTTGCACTTACACACATTTTTATCAATTTTCCTCATTTTTAACACATCATAAATGAGAACCATCAGACCTTGGTGAGAGGCATGATCCCCAAAAGGGTCATGCTAAAATTCCCTCATAGTGACATTTAGAGAGCTCATAATATAGAAAGGGATGTTCATTTCCTCGTTATGCCTAAAATGATTCAGGATAACAAAATGATGCCCGTAGGCTCTGGAAAATCTCCCATCAAGGGTAAGATAATAGATAGTAGCATATAAAACAAAATTCCAAGGACAACTTATATTAGTAGGACTAAAAAAACCTCCTACCTTCTTCGCCAATTTTTCAGCCTCTTCATCATTCTCCAAAAATCTCTCATAAGCTTTGTTAGAGTAGTTGTGATCGCGATAGAACTTCATACCATCCATAGGTAAACTAGTGGCCTCTGCAATGAGTTCCTAATTGATATCTATCCATTGATTGTTGAAATAAATCTTCCCTTTCTTCCAATTATGCATGAAGAAACTAGTAATTGCAGGGTTTCCCCCACGTATCTTCTCCATGTACGCAGCAAAGTTCCCCTTCTAGAGAATATCCCAGACTTTCTCATTTTGCTTCCACTCACTGCAGTCTGAAGGTTCATGTGTTTTCTTACTCCCACCCATTCTGTATCTGCTAACAGTGTTGCTCTGGTTTTCTCTGTGCTTAATTTTACCAATTTTCTCATTTCTTATAATGTATTCCACAATTTTTGAGGGCACCCAAAATCTGTGTGAAATAGCATGTCAACACCAAGTGGCATTGAAGAGGATGAACGCCTCATAATTAGGTCTTAAATCACTCATATTAGCTACAGTCATTTAATTAATTGTTTTTCACTTCTCTGAGTTTCGTAGATCATCTCCTTATGCATAAGGGATTTGATATCGTACGGCAAGTTGATTTCATTATGCCAAGTAAAGATATGATTATTATTACATGTGTAATTGGCTGCTCAATCTGCACTTTCATTACCTTCACGATACACATGCGTTATAATACAATTATTCATAGCCTTGATTATAGACTTGGAATAATCAATAATATTACTAATCTCCCACGAGGGATTAGAAATATTATTAAGGGCCTTAACAATATTAAGGGAATCCCCTTCAAGCCAAACATTTTTATAATTGTAGTCTTTAGCCATGAGAAGACCATAGAGGGTCGTCAGATCCTCCACCATGTGTTTATTTTGAACATCAATTGGGATAGCCCTCATAGCAATACAATGTCCTCTCTCATCACAGATGACCATACCACATCCCACAATTCCAGGATTACCTTTAGATACCCCATCAAAGTTAATCTTAGTCAATCCCCTCGGAGGGCATTCCCAGATCACTCCCTCTCTGTTATTGTTGTGAGCTTCCTCATCCAATTGTATACCCCATTTTTTAAGAATTGCACAATCCTCTTTCCCTTTAGAATCATATTTCATTTTCATGATTTTGAAATTCTCAATAACTATATTCTGCATTTATCTATATAAGATTTTAGGGGAAGTCTCATTCTCTCTGAAAATTCGTTCATTTCTTTCCTTCCATATTTCCCAGGTAATGTGGGGGAGGGCAATGTGCCATATCTTTCTAATACATTCACTTATATTATTAATACCCCAGGAATTGAACATGTTCTCAATATCAGAAGGTAAAACCCAAACCATATTAAAAGCCTTCAGCCAATAAGACCAGATCTCATTAGCATAATTGCAGTGAATAAACAAATGGTTGACTGATTCTTCCTCTTTCCTACACAAAACACACATAATATTAATATACATCCCTCTACTCTTGAGGTTGTCAAGAGTAAGGATTTTGTTTTGAATCATAGTCCAAAAGAAGATGTTGATCTTAGGGGTAAGCCCTTTGATCCAAGCCTTGGCCCTACAAAAAGGTTTCTCACTATTATCATAATTGAGATTATAGGCCGATCCCACAATAATACAACCATTAGTAGTATGTTTCCATATCAAAGAATCTTCTTCAGAGTTAAGAATCATGACATTGAGGGTAATATTCAGAGAAAGAAGAGCATCATCCACAGTAGTTAAATCCTTCCACTCACCATTAATTCTATAATATGTGACCTTAGTACCAATTTTATCTTTACATATATCAGAAAGGGACCCCAAACAATATTCATAGCAAGAAACTGGTTACCGATCCATACATCATCCTAGAAATTCACTTTATCCCCCTTGCCCACTTTCCACTTAACACCTTTTCTAATGGTATTTTTGGCTTTAATTACATTATTCCATATACAGGATCCCACTAGGAAGTCATGAGTATTAAGAAAAATCATTGATATAATTAGATTTCCTATTATATTTGCTATGCCAAATAGAATTCCATTCACCTTTCAAGGTAAAACCCCTCCAACCAAGTTTAGCAAGGAGAGATTCATTCATACTTTTAATTTTTCTTATTCCCAGACCACCTTTAGATTTTGGCATACAAATTTTGTCCCAGGAAATTAGAGCAAATCTTTTAGTTTTTTCAACACCATTCCAAAGAAAATGTCATTGAATTTTCTCAATAGCCTCAGCAAATTTATTGGGTCTTCTGTAAAGGCTAAGAGCATAAGTAGCCATACTCTAAAGAGAAGATTTAAGAAGTTGGATTTTTCCAGCCTGACATAGTAGAGCTCCTTTCCAACCAGCAAGTTTCTTATGAAATTTGTCCACAAGAGAACTCCAAAAGGAATTAGGGGGATTGATCCCAAGGGGGAGACCCAGGTAGGTAGCAGGGAGATGACCAATTTGGCATTCCATAATTCTTCTTATCTTATGTTGTCTATACTCAGGGGTGTTAATAAAATAAATAAAGCTTTTATTCCAATTGATGATCTAACCAATAGTCTTACCATAATTGTTGAGGATCTTTCTCAGGTTTTGGGCTTCATTTATAGTAGCTTCACCCATAAAAATAGAATCATCCACGAATTGTTGGTGGGAGCAAACATAATTAGAGGAGGAGGGTTTTAACCCTTTAAGATCCCCTTTTCTAACAGTACTGTCAATATATCTACCTAGGCACTCTACTATAATCACAAATAGAACTGGAGATAGAGGATCTCCCTGCCTTAATCCTCTAGATGATTTTAAAAAGGACGAAGGAAATCCATTCACTAAAATAGAGAATGAGGGAGAAGACACCAACTGCATGATCAAATTAATACATTTGGGATTGAATCCAAAGGCCATCAATTTTTTCTGCAGAAAATTCCAATCGACTCCATCATAGGCTTTGGAGAGGTCAATCTTTAGAATGAAGCCTTCTTTTCTAGCCATAGTCAACGAGTGTATGTTCTCATGGACAGTAATTATAGAATCTAAAATCTGCCTGCCCATAATAAATCTAGTTTGTTGATGAGAAATGATTTTAGGAGGAAGATTCAGAATCCTAGAAGTAATCACTTTAGACATAATGTAGGAGGAATTACAAAGGCTAATAGGTCGAAAAAGATCCATAGTATCTGCCCCAGCCTTTTTCGGAATAAGAGCAATAAAAGTACCATTCATTTCTTTGAGAATTCTCTTAGGTCCAAAGAATTCTTTAACAACATCAGTGATATCCTTATGAATGATAGCCCAATAATCTTGAAATACAAACATAGGAAATCCGTTAGGACCTGGAGATTTTCTCCCTTCAAAGGAGAAGATAGCCGCCTTAATCTCATCATTAGAGGGAATTGCACTAAGAAAATGATTGTCATTGTCAGTCAGAATTTTAGGTATACTTTCCAGAAGATTCACTTGAAGGTTCTGGTCAAGTTGGTCATCCTGGGAGAGAATATTAGAAAAGAATATCTTGGCTTCCTTAGAGATATCCTCTTCCTTATCAACTTCTCTTTCTTCAACTTTAAGTTTGGATATTCTATTGGCAGCCTTGTGCTTAGTAGCAGTCATGTAAAAGAACTTAGTATTCCTATCCCCCTCTCTAAGCCAAGTGTTTCTAGATCTCTGTTTCCAGAAGATTTCCTCTTTGTGCACAATGTCATGGTATTTTATTAGGATTTCACTTTCTTTCTCTTTGGGAACTTTAATATACCCTTCCTTTTGTATTGAATCCTTGATCTCCTTAAGCTCAATCATGATATCCGACTTGGACAAAAAAATATTGCCAAAAGTTTCTTTATTCCATCTCTTAATGTTATCTTTTACATGTTTCGTTTTATAGGTCAACATGTACATAGCTGTTCCTTCTATCTTAATCTTCCACCATTCACTAATTTTGAGATGCATTTCAGGATGAATAGTCCACATTTTTTCAAATCTGAAAGGATAGTTTTTACTTTTAGATATAGAGTCAGCAATAAAAGACAATGGATACTGGTCAGAGCCAGCTCTAATAAAGGCTGTTAGGGAATATTTATAATGCTAAAACCAATCATTAGAGATTAAGGCTCTATCTAATCTTACCTAAATCAGATCATCGCCTGATCTCCAATTAGACCAGGTGTAGTTGATACCTTGGAGATCAATATCAGTGAGAGCTTGTCTATATAAGAAGTTCATCAAGTCAACCTTGCTATCCAAATTAGGTTGAGATCCACCAGATGTTTCATCTTCCTTGAGAGGAGTATTTAAATCTCCCATAATAATCCAACTATCTTTCTCAAAGGACTTCCTGGCCCAGTCCAGTTTGTTCCAGTAAGATTTTCGACCACTTTTAGTGTTAGGGGCATAAATATTAGTGAGCATCCAATAAGTTCCATCCTTAATATGGTGAAATCTAATACAAGCCATATTACTTTCCTATATTATAATATCACCCTTAATGGCATCTCCATTCCAAAAAGTAGCAATACCACTTGAGGCTCCTTTTGAACTACCTCAACTGCAAAAATTATTTCTATAGTATTTAAGTTGTTCAACTTTCTCCTTAGCCATCTTAGTTTCCTGAATAAGGATAATATCTGGTCTATTATCTCTAACCATATTTCTAATGAGATTTTGTTTGTGGGGGTTGTTTAACCCTCTAATGTTCCAAGAGATAATCTTCATTTTTTTTTAATAATACCCAGCTAGGTAATAGTTTTCTGAGTTCCATCTGCTATATTTCTAGCCACCTCTTGATTTCTTTTTCTTGAACTTGGTGGTCTCCCTGGTGGTGATAGTTGGCATTATCCAACATCTAGTAGATAATTTTTGGCATTCTTATGGCCTTTTTCTGCTATGCCCTTCTTTTGTTTAGATTTTTTAGCCAAGATGATTTTGTCTTGTTTTTCAAGGACTTTATCTATATCCTCTTGGTCACCCCATTTCGGTTTATCTATTTCCTCTGAATATTTATTTTCCTCCTGTGATGAATTTTGTGTCATCTCTGAAAGTCTAGGACCCAGAACAATATCTTTTTGGGCATATAAGAACATATTATTCCCATAAAGAGTCTCTAGTTCTCCCTGAATCTTTGATATATCTTCTACATCTTATGTAGTAGATTGATTATCCTCCTGAGTTCTTTTATCTTTCTCATCTTGTAGAAAACTGATGTTATTATTCTCATCATCTAGAGTATCTTTGACAATGCCTATGATGTCATTTTTATCTGGTTCCACATCATTTTTCTTCTCTTTCTAATCCTTCTTAGTCTCTTCTTCTTCTAATCTTACTGTCACAACTTTCTCTAGGTTCGTCTGTTCTTGTCTTTTGTCTTTTGCTTCATTCTCTTTTTCTTTAGACTACCCTACTTTATCTTCTAACTTTTTCTCTGTGATTTTTAGTTCCATGCTGATTTCTCCTTTTGATGGTTCTCTAATTTTTCCTACTAGCTTCCATTCCTTTTTTTGTTGAGTTTTCTTGACATTGTTCATTGGACATTTCTTTTCCCAATGACCCAATTTTTTACATCTAAAACAAGCAAAAGGGACTGATTTATATTCAATTTTTTGAGTCCATTTCCCTAATCTTGACTCCAACTCTATCTCTTCTGGCATATCAACATCTGGGATGATACCTATACAGATTCTAGCATGTGTCGATCTTCTTCTTGATGTCGTGGCTAGATCTATAGAAAGGAGTTCACCAAAGGACCTAGCTATACCAGCAAAGATATCCTCATTCCAAAATTCTAGAGGAAGCCCAGGAAGCTTCACCCAAACAAGGAATTGGACTATAAAGTCCTCATGAAGGGCCAGATTAGGGTACCATTTATGTAATATCATTGTGTTTTTGCCTATGCTCCATGGTTCACTACAGATAGTTTGTAATCTATCTTCTTCACACGAGAAAAACAAAGAAACTTAACCCTTATTCATAGCTATCATCTCAACATGGCCTTTAAGTTTCCATCTCTTATCAACAAAAGCTCTGATCACTTCAATATTAGGTCTAACCCCAATAAACCTCCTGACCAGGGCATTTTCCATTTTTTTAATATTATGATCTATAACTTGATTACGAATAGCAATAGCATATCTTCCTTCAAAGATATGAGATATATTCCTTACAGGTGAGTGGATAGACTTACATGAAGGTTTTACCCTGAAAAGGGATGCCCATTTGACTGTCCCTTTTCCCGGGATGAGGCCCCACCTGGGTCCCCATTTCCCATGAGTCCATGCAGTTTACCATCCTCATTACCCACAGAGTCCATGGAGCCCTCTGTGGTAGAAGGACCTGCACCTCCTATGGATTCAGATTCCATAGGCAAATTTGAAATTCCCACACCAGTATTCCTGCTCCCCAGTCGCTTCCCGCTCCGCTCCCGCTCTTGTTCCATGGCTCTAACACAGAAATATGATGATATACAGATGTTGATGGAAATTTATTTATGATGATCTTTGATACCATGATGTTGTTTATGATGTTGATGTGATATTTCTTTATATGTAGATCTATATAATTTCTATAATGCATTTAATTTTATATGTTAGGGATGCAGTGTCTTAGATATGACATAGATAGATGGATGTAAATGATATGCAAATATTTCTATATGTTTTTAATTTATGATGAATGCAATGGTTATAAAACGCAATGGTAAAATGAATGCAACTATTTTTTGGTTTTGATGTATGAAACTTATATGAAATGCACTTTTTAAATGGATGCAAAAATGGATAATGATTAATGCTTTATGAATCTTTTCTTTGGTCTTTTTTTCTTTTTTGATATAAAAGATAATGAATAATTATTAATTTAATGAATGAATGCAAAAGAGAATCTCACATTATTGATTTGAAACAAGATAAATGATTAACCCCTTTAAACTTGGAAAATCCTTTTAAACATGCAATTGATCTATCATGAAAATTTAATGCAATGCAACTAACTGTCACTAGCTTTTTGCGAAAGAAATGCAATAGAGATATATTTTCATCATTGAGGGTTGTGGAACTAGGAGCAAGTACAATCATCACTGACCACATCATGATTATATGAATACCACTTTCATCACTTTTGTAACCATTGGGAAACTAGTACAACCCTTACTAGTTGAATAATCAACTATGGGATTATGAATATCGGTATCATCGGATTCAATGTTGCAATTGGATTTTGGTATTAAGATATGGAAGATCTAAATAGCCAAGGTATCCATTTGTGTAAACAAACAAAGGTTAACCCTTTTTTCGGTATGGAATTCCTTGATGGTTCTTTGATGACCATTTCCTTAAACAAATTCACACAATTTGGTGGATCTTCCTCAAAATAGTCACACAAATTCAAGAAAATATCATATCTTCATCATCGCCAATCTAGTCAAAACATCATCAATTAGCTAAAAAGACATGACAAAATGCAATTAATATCATCAAAAGCTTCAAGTGTTTTGTATTGTATCTATATTTTCAATAGAATTCTAAACATTCTAATCATTTAGGTTTTGTTAATTTTTAATCCTGATAACAAGGTCATGAAATTCAAGGATCAAGTTGCAAGATCGAATGCTTAGGTTTAAACAATAATATCCATCAAAGGTTCCAAAAGTATCTTTCCTCTAAATTTCTGAAAATCTCTTCTAACATGTGACCAAAAAGTATCCTTTATTGAATCTGTTTGGTATCAAAACCAATACTTTGCCCCCAAGTGAAAAATGAGACTGTGTGAATCTTGGGCAAAAGAAACCTAGTATGTGATAATGCAGCTCAGAGACTTTATTATGACTATGCACAAATGACGGATGCAATGAGGATATAAAAATGAGATGATGAAAAGGCAATAGGTACAAATGCAACTAGGAAAGACCTAAGGGATCAAAAAGCACCTGATTTCCAGGTTTTAACCTTTTGAGGTTTATTGCTCTTTTTTCCTTTTTTTCTTTTTTTTTTTGTTACCAAGGCGCCTATTGCTAGGTTTTCACCAAGGCACTTTTTTTTTCTTTTTTGATATTATCAAGGCACCTATTTGCTAGGTTTTCACCAAGACAACCATTTTTTTATTTTTGAATTTTTTTCTTTCTTCATGCTCAATTTTCCTCTTTTTATGCTTTTCTTCTTTTCCATTGTTTTTGAATTTTGAATCTTCTTCATGTACAAAGAATGATGTTGAAATCATCATATACACACTCTTCTGATACTCTTTCTTCCTATACTCTTTCATCTAATCAGGTATGAAACCTCTTTAAATGGATGTTGTTAATAGGATCTTGCAAATCATCACCCTCACAATCAGCTAGCTTGTAGGTCCCTATTCCAAAAGAAGTAATTACAAAAGGTACAATCCAATTTTCCTCCCATTTTCCTTTCTTTTCTCTATCTGTTTGGTTTTTTAGGGTTTTCTATTAACACTAAGTCTCCCACTTGAAAGGTTCTAGGTTTGATATACTTGTTTTAATTCCTTGAGATTCTATTTTTATACACTTTCAAATGCTCATAAGCTTGTGTTTGATATTCCTCCAACAATTCCAATTGTTGAATTTGGGAAACCCTATAATCCTCATCATTGATTAATCCTTGTAATGAAACTCTTAAGGATGGGATTTCAACCTCCAAATGTAGAACAACTTCTGCCCCATAAACCAAGTAAAATGGTGTAGCTATTTTTGGTGTTTGAATGCTAGTTTTGTAGGCCCACAATGTCGATTTTATTTGGATGTGCCAATTTCTTCCTAATTTGTTAATCGATCTTTTTAATATTTTGAGAATATTATTATTTGTAGCTTCGGCTTGTCCATTACCTTGAGGATAGTAAATGGAAGAAGAATGGTGTGTTATATGGAAGGTCTCACATAGTTCATCCACATCTTTATTCTTGAATTTTTTTCCATTTTCCATGATGAAGGAATGAGGAATACCATATCTACAAATGATGTGATTGAGGATAAACATAGAAATCTATTTTCCCATTGCAGTTGTCAAAGATATAGCCTCCACTCATTTGGTAAAATATTTTGTTGTCATGATAATATATTTATGACCATTGGAAGAAGGTGGATAAATCATTCCAATAATATCAAATCCCCATTGGTAAAAGAGCCATGGTGTGATGAATGGGTGTAACTCTTGTGCAGGCACATGGATCATGTCTCCATGGTATTGGCATTTTGAACACACTTTAACAAAGTGGAAAGCATCCTTTTCTAAGGTTTTCCATAAATACCCCATACAAAGGATTTTCTTGGCTAGGTTTAACCCACTCGAATGAGATCCACAAATACTCTCATGAATGTCTCTTAAAGATAACTTTGATTCCTCATCCTCTAGACTCCTAAGTAGCATCTCATCAAGACCTTTTTGATACAATGTGTCAGATAGGGTAGTGTAATGAGCCGCTTGGTGTATAAAGTGTCATTTTTGGGCACAAGTTTGGTCTAAAGTTAAAACTTGGTCTTTAAGATAGGTATAAATGGGTCCATACAAAGGTGATTCATGTCCATTTATAAGGAAAATGATTTGAGTTTCAAGTAGGTCAAAATCTGGTTTTACCAACTCTTCCACCAATAATTCGTACCTCACATTTTGATCAAACATTTGGAGTAAAGAAGCCAAAGTAGCCATAGCATATGCTGCTCTATTCTTATCCCTTGGGATTTTCTCAAATATAATCAAGACAAATTATTTCTTCTAGTCATCTACCATCCTTTTATATGGCATCAATTTTTCATCCTTAGTTTGATACTCATCATTAATTTTATTGATGACCAACTGGGAATCTCTATAAACTTGCAGTTCTATGACATTCCATTCTAAAGCCATTTTGATGCCTATGACTAAAGCTTCATATTCTGCAATATTGTTTTCACATGGGAACAAAATTTTATAGGACTTAGGAATGGTGTATCATTGTGGTGTAATCAATATAATTCCATCCCTTGAACCATGTTGAGTGTAGGATCCATCAAAATATAATTTCCATACTTTGGCTTCGACATTGACTATCTCTGCATCTGGAAATTAAACTTGAATAGAATGAGTAGAAACTAAAGGATTTTCAGCCAATTGATCAGCTATGACTTGTCCCTTGATAGATTTTTGGTCAACATACTCAATGTTGAATTCACTAAGCACCATCACCCATTTAGAAGTTCTTCCTGTAAGGGTTGTTTTACTAAGCAAATACTTTAATGGATCAATTTTGGAAATCAACTAAACCTTTTGCATCAACATATAACATTGTAGTTTTTGTGAGGCAAAAACTACCGCTAGACAAGCTCACTCCATGAAGCTATAATTCAACTCATACTTGATCAAGGTTCTACTTAACTAGTAAATGGTTCTCTCTTTTCCTTCATCATCCTCTTGTGCCAACAAAACCCCTAAAGATCTCTACATTGCTGAAATGTATAATAGTAAGGGTTTTCCTTTGATGGGAGGAATCAAAATGGGTGGAGTTATAAAGTATGTCTTCAATAGGGTGAAAGCTTGTTCACATTCATCATCCCACTTAAAAATGATATCCTTATGTAGTAATCTTGTAAAAGAGTGGCACTTTTCCGCTAATTGAGAGATGAATCTCCTAATAGATTGAAGTCTTCCTTGGATTGAACTCATTTTACTAATGTTTTTGGGAGTTTTCATTTTCATGATTGCTTGCACTTTTTCCAGATCCACTTCTATCCCTTTTGTTGAAACTATGTAGCCTAATAGCTTTCCGGATTGAACACCAAATGCACATTTCTTTGGATTTAACCTTACTTTAAATTGCTCCAATATTGTAAAAATATTTTCTAGGATAGATACATGGTCTTTTCTTTCATGTGATTTTGCTAAGATATCATCCATATAGTCTACTAGGAAAGTATGCATCATGTCATGGAAGATAGTTGTCATTTCCCTTTGATAGGTTGCTCTGGCATTTTTTAGGCCAAAGGGAATCACATTTCAACAAAAATTACCCCAAGGGCAAGTGAAAGCGGTATTTTCTTGATCCTCAACTGCAATTCTAATCTGATTATAGCCACTAAATCCATCCATTAATGAAAACATAGAATGTCATGCCGTCAAATTTACTATAGCTTCAATGCTAGGTAATGGAAAATCATCCTTAGGGAAAGCAAGGTTAAGGTCTCTAAAATTCATGCATATTTGAATGGATTTTTCATTTTCGGTAATAGTTACAATATTGGAAATCCATTTTGTATAAGCTATGACTCTTATGAAGCCAACTTTTAGTAACTTTTCCAATTCTGCCTTAACCAATAAAGCTACATGGGGATGCATGTTTCTCAACTTTTCCTTCACAGGTCTTACAGCGAGCCTCATATTAAGGTGGTGCATTATGAAACTTTGATCCAATCTTGGCATGTCAGGATATGACCATGCAAAGTTGATTTGCTTTGCTTGAAATAATTTGATGCAATCCTTCCTTTCTGTTGGATTCAATGATGCTGCTAAATGAATAAACTTAGGATCCAATTCGGTTCCAATGTTGAAATTTTATGTTAGCTCAATGATAATAGGAGATCTATATTCTTCATTTTCTGGTAAGGTATCCAATCTCTCTTCCTTAGGTGCCACAGTTGGGTTTTCACCTTTGGAAACATCCATTATTTTTACTTTTTTGGGGTCTAGTACTGCCACATGGTGGTTTTCACCATGACACCTTTTCATTTTTTTACCTTTTTTTCTTTTATCTTGTGGATCAAGAGATTGGACCCCTGCCTCTATCATCATGTTTAGATTGAATTTGTTGGTGGAAGATGGCTCAACCACGTTAAATTATTGGGCCATAACATTGTCATTGGGAAAATAGAGTGGGTCATTAGGTTCGGTTAAGTCCCAATCAATCAGCTTGGGATGAATAGGGGCTAACGACTCATTAGGAAATTTTTCATTTGAAGGGTTCAAGGACATGACTTTGTTTGAGGGTTCATACATTGTATCACTTTAGTCAATAATATGTGCTTGCTCGAGGTGTTCCATGGAAGTAGGATAGAAATTCTCTTCACTAGACTCCTTGTGGATTTCCATGGGAAAGAATGAATGTGCATTAAAACTAACATTTGAATCACCCTCCAAGAAGGTACCCAAGGTTCACCTATCCATTGGTTTTCACTAGATGCTTGTCCTACATTGGATTCTTGAGGAACAATTGGTACATGTGTAGAACTCGACCCTTGATTCATATTGTCTTGAATTTTTGCATTAGGTATAGTAGCATAGGTATGAATGACATATACCTCTTTTTCGTGACAAGAATATTTAGATAGGAAATCCCACTCATATTCTTTGGAGTCATCTTCACTCTCAAATTCTAACATGTGTATATGCTCATAAGAATCATGCCTAGAACTTGAACCAACTTCTTTCTCTTGATACCCTATTCCCAATTTCTCCTCCTTTGACCTCCAAGGAGGTTGGATAGGTTCTAGCAAGCCTTTATTTCTAATTCCTAAGGTTCCTCTTCCCTTGTACCCCATCTTTTAAATTATTTGAATTCCCTTGCAATATTGATCGGTTTGGATGGTGACATGTTGCACTCTTTCAACAGAACTATTTGAAGTATCCTCATCTTTATATAACCATTGTAAAACTTCGTTATCCTCCTTTTCTAGGGCTGATTGATCACTCTCTTTTACAAAATGAGATTTTTACTTTTGAGGTGGATAAAAATTTGAAGGTTTCTCGTTTGTCTTTGAGGAAGTTGGCAAATCAAATAGGGAAACAAAATATTCCCCTACTCCTTTTGAATTAATTCTGCATTATTTTTCAAATTTATGCATCATCACACTCATATTTTGATAGTTGTCCTTTTTGGTTTTTTCTATTTCCTCCTTAGAGGGTCTCAAAATGTGTTCCTTTGGTGTAGAAACTTTGACTAAATTTTCATTGGAATTTTCACCCTCATAACTAACTTTCTCTTTTCCCTTATTTGATGTAGGTAAGTTAGTTTCATTAGGACTTGAAGTAGATGTAGCATTTAATGTACAATTAGGACCTTCCTCTTTGGCTTCTTCAATGATGACACTAGGAATAATTCCTTCCCTATTATGTGGAATAAATAACTCATGAAGAGGTTTCTGTAGGATTTGAGAGATACTAATCCACAAAACGCCAAGAATACATGCATGCAAATAACCTGTTACAGGAGAGAAGTAGAAAGAAGCAAAAGGCAGGACTCGAAAGTTACTCAAAAATGAGAGAAAAATTATGATCCAAGTTAATTGAAAAAAATATTTACAAGGTTCAACCTATAAAGGTGAACAAAACCCTAAAGCCTAAAAAAGCTAGGTTGCACATTATAATTAATAAAGATATTAATTATAATGCACCTAAGAGATAGCTTAAGAAAGAAGAGTAATAAATAACTTAATTAATTAAACCGAGGTGATTTAATTAATAAGTGTAAAATATAATTACTCTAACAGTTTCACCATATTATAATATTGAAAGGGATTGGAATCTCCTCCAATGGTTATTTCTTCACCCATGTACGAAAACTTGATACATTAATGATAGGTCAAAGGCACTGCTTGCATCTCATGAATCCATGGCCTTCCCAATAAAATATTATAAGTTAACTTCATGTCAAGAACTCGGCAAATGGTATCTTTCTTGATAGGACCAACCTGAATGGGAAAAACCACCATTCCTTTAGAAGATCTTTCCTCTTCATCATAAGCCTTTATAACGATTTGTTTCTTGGGATCAATAGATGACTCGGTTAACCCTAAAGCTTTGACTAGGTTCAAGGTACAAATGTTTAAACCAGCTCCTCCATAAATGAGGACTCTCTTGACCCTATGCTTTTGGATTAAGACTTCTAGATGCAAGGGAAAATTTTGAGGATTATTGATTGACATAGCATCTTGTTCTGAAAATGAAAGGCAATGTGTTGCAATAAGATGTCCTACCATGTTTTGAAACTTATCTTCGTCCAAGTTTATAGGAACATTAGTTTCCACAAGAGCTTTTTCCAAGGTCTCCTTGTGATTGGGACAAATTTTTAATAACTCCAAAATAGAAATTTATGTTGGAGCCTTTTGTAATTGATCAACCAAACTATAACGCTTTGTTGTAGGAGGTGTTTGTTTAGCCAAAGTAGTTGATTGTGTAGGACCAATAGGTTTAGGAGCCCCTCCTTTTAGGGTAATCCTTACAGATTTCCCACTAGTGATAGCATTAGAAGTCTCCTTTTTAGGTTGTTCCTTTACCACCACAACATAACAATATTCTCATGTTCGGATAAGGTATTGATAGTATTGTCATAGTGATGAGCAAAATTAACATTTTTGTTGCCTTTGGAATTTTTAACATTGTTGTTCGAATTTGAAGACTCGCCCTTTTCATGATTAAAGAAAGGTGTTTTAAAGGTCATATGATCCTCATTTTTTTGGTTCCCTTCCACTTTAATCACACAATTATCAATTAAATCTTTCACCACATGTCTTAGGTGCATGCAATCATTTGTTTTGTGCCCCCTATTGCGATGGTATTCACAATGGTTTGACGCATTCCACCATGGTGGCTTTATGGGTGGCTCAAAAATCTTAGCTTTGGGTGAATCAATGATCTTGTTGGCAATAAGGGTTCACAACACATTTTCAAGGGGTTCTCCCAAAGATGTAAGATTCCTTCTAGGTGTTGGAGCAAATAAGGGTTTAGGCTTCTTAGCCGCTTGATTATTTCCAAAGTTATTGTTATTGATGAATGGATTCTTGGGAGCTTGATTCACATTATTAGCTTAATTTGAACTTTGTGTGAGATTTAAGGGAGTATATTTTAGGTTTTTTTCTCCATAATCCCATAATTCACAAAACCCTTGTTATTATTCATGATCCAAAACCAGTTATTGTTTGGAGGAGCTTTGTTATTGTTGTTGTTGTAATTGTTGGAGCTATTGTGATTAGTGGAATTCTTGTTTTCCTTGTAAATATTTATCTCTCCACTTTTCAACAAAACCTCTTCCATGTTAGCTCCATTATCAATTAGGTCTTGGCATGAACATGGGCATTGAAACCTTAACCAATAGTTCATTTTTGTGTTCAAGCTATTAACAAAAATGTCCATTTTTTCCTTTTCGGGCACACTTCAAGGGTATCGTGTGAATACCGCTCTCCATCATTGTAACAAAAAAATGAGTCCTTATCCATCATGTTGCTTGGTGTTACATAAATTTATCATTGTGACCTCATGCTTAATGTTATAGGAGTAATGGGTCACAAAATTGGAAGCCAACTCTTCAAATGTGTGAATACCAGAGGGTAGTTTTCAAAACCACTCCATCGTTGTTCCTCCTAAGCTCCTTGGGAAAATTCTCATTAAATATGTTGTATCGTGCATGAATTCCAAGCTCAAAGCACAAAATCCCCTTAGATGATCGTGGGGATCAGATATTCCTTCGTATTTATCATACTTAGGAAAGATTGCATTTAGAGGGAATGATACCATAATTAAAGTTTTGTCAAATGGAAATGGACATTGCACTTTGATAGAAAAGGGTTTAGGAGCCCCTGCTTGTTTCATGTTGTCCAAATGAGCTTGAAATAACTTAAATTTTTTGTTCATCATAGCCATGGGATCATCTTCTTCTTTCTTCTTCAACTTGTAAACATCATAATCATGGGGTAATTGAACCCCTGCTTGGGCTAAATCAAAGAAGTACTTCTCTCTATCCTTTTCTAGGATCTTCCCTATGACATTCATGAAGAGTCAGTTTTGTAAGGCCTCATTGATTCTTTCTTCTATGGGTTCTTCATCTTCTTGTTCATGGCCATCATGTAACTGAGGATCTTCTTGATTTATCTCCTCGTGTCTTTCTTCCCTCCCACCTAGACTATGGTTTAGGCTTTGATCAAGCTAATGATTATGCAAGTCACTCATGTTTCCCAAGGGAATTTCCATGTTTGGTGGCTCTTCTTCTTTTTGTCCTTTAATGGATAAAGGAGTTACAACAGGTTCTCGACCTGAGAATGAAACCCCTTAACGAAGATAAGACCCATCTGGTAACAAGGTATTTCTAGTGTAATATGACCTAGTAAAGGCTGAAATTAATGTGATTGATCACAAGTTGACAAGAACACCTTAAAATCCTTTTGCAATTTGTAATTTTAACCAGATGTAAGGATTTTAACCAGTTAGGGTTACAGTCACAGAGAGCTCTGAAAAGGGTATTTGAAAAAGTTATAAAGTTTTGTTCAAACACTCTGAAAATGCTCTCTATTTGCCTCTTTTTTTTCCTGGGTGTCACTTTACTACAATGTACATATGACTTTGCACTTTGGAGGTGGTAACTAGAATTGTTGTACGTGGCACTGTGCACTTTGTAGGCGGTGTTTAGCCATTTATAGGCGTTATCTGAAAATTTGTAGGGGGTCACTTTCCAGTGAGTTAGGCATTGTTTCAATACTTTTAGGTGTAACTACACTTTATAGGCATGACAAAAATAATTGTAGGCATTGTTTAATCTTTTGTAAACGTCACTTTGCTGATCAAGTTGGTTTTTCACAATTTTTAAGGTTTTAAAATTGTAAAGCCTGTGATCAGATCTGTAGGATTGAATTATTGCTTGAAAATTAAGACACAAACACAACACACACATCAAATTTGCATCTTACTCCTAAAAAACACTAAGTTTATGTTCTTAGATGTTTTCACAGGTTTTGTACAAGAAATTCTTCCAAAACATTTACCTAGAGTCAAATTTGGCGATTAAACAATGGCTCTAAAAAGGTATCTTGATACTTAACCAAGTTACAACTATCCTCCATTATAAACTGTGAAGAGTCTCTTATACCCTCATTACAAGGACTTCCCACACGCATGAAAGTATGATTTTTCACAATCCCGAAAGACTAATCGAGGAAGTGAAGATTCTCAACACAACTTAGTCACCACCCCTTTGGGGATGAGTGTGTTTGATTATAGTTGGTCAGATTAGTCTCATGGCTAAAGTGAGTGTATCCCACTTGGTTCATTCCCTCTCACTGCATTTATAAAGGTATTCTCCAGAGGTAGGCCCTCTATGGATCTAGCATGTTCATGAAAGAAAAAAAAATGAACTTAGTCAAGTAAGTTTGGGAATTTTATTTACTCAAAGAGTGAAGAGCATATCCCTATTACTTTCCTTAGTTACAAACACTTCAAAAACTCTTGTTCATTTCTAACCTCTTGACAAGGAGTTTATTCATAAATTGAAGTGTTTGGTTCAATTTCTTCCCTTTCTTTCTACTACCCAAACGCAACACTTTTGGCTTTTTGATCAACTTCAAAAAGCTGAGAGTATATACCTAATGTCTTGTTTGGAATGGACAATAATAGGGTGGCCCTATTAAGCTAGATTCAAATTAAATGCCACAATTTAATCAATGCAAGCTTGTTACTAGAATACCTTTTTCTGAAGCTAGCAAAGGCTAGGCACATTTTTGAGAGATTTTTTATTTTTTGATACTCACCTAGTGGCAATAGTTCCCTCTTCGTCTCCTCCAACAAGTTAGTCAACACCACAACCAAAGTGTAGAAAAACCAATTGAAATGACAACAAAAATTAAGATCCTTAATCAAAATTTGAAAAATTACAACTTAAGGACTTAATAAAAAAATTGATTTAGAGAGGGAAACTTCTTTTTGTAAGCATTACTGATTTTAATAAAATGATCAAATAACACTTGCTCTTCCTCTAAACTTTCAAAAATAATAGCACTATGAATTTTTTTGGAGTGCTTGTTTTGGATTCTTACCTCTTTGCTTTCCCTTTTGACCCTCAACTCTGGTTTTGGCACCTTTAAGTGTTTGTTCATCTGCAGCAAAAGTAGAAACAGAAAATTAGTAATCCAAATTTATCAATATGCAAGTAAGAAAACATAGAAAATAGCAGGCATCATTTTGTAGCTTATAAGCGTTACTTTGCATTATGCTAAGCGTTGCTTTCACTACTTTAAACATTATTTTGCACTCTGCTAAGCGTTACTTTACTAATAAAAGGCATTAAAAGAAAGTGATTAGGCATGACAAAGCCAATTAAATGCGGTAAAAGAAAATGCACAGGTGGAAGATAAAACTTTGTAGGTGTTATTTCCTGAATCTTAGGCATCACTTTACGAGCACAGACATCACTCTTTAGTTGATAGGCATGACGAAAGTTAGACAAGAAGTGAGAAGGAATTTTCAGGCATCATTTGAATACTTATAGGCATCATCATTTAGCTTGTAGGCATCACTTTACCTGCAATCTGCAAAATAAAGATAAAATGAATCACAAAATACACAAAATATGAAAAAAAAAAAAAAAAAAAGGATTATAGGTTTAAAGCCCCACGGTGGGTGTCATTTGTCTATGTGATTTTTACACCTTTATGAGATTAGTTTATTTAATAACAATTATATGGAAAAATGTAATGCCCCGCTAGGGAACCTAGGAGAACATAACCCAAACATGACACTAAGTTCACAGAATAATTCTTTTTAAAAATGTTTACAATAATATTACTAACAATGCGGAAGCAACACAATGAAGTACATGATGTACATGAAATACAACTCATACATGATTAACATTCCTCGAGGGTTCCTTGACATAGAATTACTTTATACAAACTAATCTACGATTACAATAACAAAGATCTGACATAAAGGTTACATAATCTGAAACCAATAACATACATCTCATTATAAAGATTACATATACAACTGATACCATAAGGTATACTACCTAATCAACATCCACTGCACAAATCGTAGGGTATGTAATTTTACATAATAAACAATGCAATGCATCCTCCAAGGATGATAACCCATATAAAGATATGGTACAAATATACATCTCAAATAACTAAGCAAGCCTCCAAAAGACTATGAAGATGAATCTGCAACAAAGAACATCCAAGCATGAAGAAGAATCCGTCGAAATCTCAATGGTAATAAGAATCACTACCACCCGACCACGTGAAACCAAAGGTCCACTCCCACCGTGCTGAGGAGATAGTAACAGGCCCATCACATGGGGTATACAACAAGAATACAAACAAGGTACACATGACCTCAAAATCCAATACAAAGGAAGATCCTGGAAGCACTCTAATCCCAAACAAGGAACACTAAACAACACCAGAAGTAACTGACACACATAGGATAACCTAAGCTGTATATAGGGAAGTGTCATCACATAAGTCCAACCTTGA
>MU223473.1:3802834-3858437 GCA_018584345.1 Thuja plicata
AGGTATTTAATTTAATTTTCAATTAATTAAATACCCTATATTTAATAATTAATTGCAATAATATTCAATTAAATAAATAACATGATTTAACACCCACATAATCACATCAAGCACCTGAAACCAAAAAGAAGTGGATTCAAACATGATCAAGGACAGGGGTACACGAATTCTTATCAACTATACGAATTCAGTCAGGGTAGTCAAAATAGATACTTGTCCACTAACTTGGACAATTAGGTTCAGGATAGGATTTGGACCTGAAAACTATCTCCCCTCTCTTACCATTGAGATTAATGCGATAGGGCATGCTCACTCCTGCCAATTCAAGGAAGACGTAGCCCGGTACCTACAAACCTGTCATCACAAAGATGAACATACATGCATATATCATATGGAAAACAATGGTTCAGACTAGGTTATCGTGTGGATCTCGCCGAAGCAAGTAACTATGACTCTGTCCCATACCATACCAAGCACATCAAATAGTAATGAAAACATACAGTGATCCATGTGCATATAAATCTAAGGTCAGTATAGTCAGAAACCATAACTGAAATGAAATCCTAACATATACATAAGCATCGTAAAATAACCATAAATCACATATACACCAATGATATAACATACTAACAATGGATCGATAACATACTGAAATGTAACACATAATATCATCTAAACCATCCGATTAAATCCACACATACATCTAAAATGCCTAAAATAGTTTGGCATCCACAAACTGAAAAGCAACCTAGGAGGTGGGTATTACAAAAAATATTAACAATTTAAGATAATAATTGAAATTAAATCCTTAAGCATCCCATGGATCTCTAACTAAGCATGCTAATAGAGCTCCAACCTTAATCTCTACTAGTGACAATCCTAGAATGAGAAATTATATTTATATGTCTATCTAGCTCACAAATTCTCTCAAATTTCCTCAACAATTCACTCAAATCCTCTCAATTTGCTTGCTAATGCTCTTAATTGCTTTGATAATGCTCTCAATTTCTCTCAAAATGGCTATAGTATGGATGTTTTGCATTTGAATGTCTAGGATTACTTATGCTTGCAAAATTACCTCTATTTATAGGATTTTCCAAAGTGTATGGGGTGGATTCAATTGATCATAGTTTAGATTTAGTTGAGTGAAAGGCTAGAAATGGTTTCAAATGGGGGGACAATTTAAATGATTGTCTCAAAGCTTAGGACAAGATGAGTGGAAGAAATTGAAAAGACCAAATGAGTGGTAGAGATTGCAAATTTAGAGTGATCCATGTGCTTTGCCTACTCAATTCTCATTGGTTCCTCAAATTCATGTTGAAAGATATTAGGATTTATTACTTCAATCAATTATTTAAATTATCCATGTAGGGAAATAGGTTGGATTTGATTTTTTATTTAAACTATACAATTAATTGATTAAAATCAATTATATAGTTTGATTAATCCCTTTAGGCTTATATTTAATTAATTGATGTCATTGTTAATTGATCCTTTTATTTAATTTGATTTTGTCCCATTTTGATTTAATAAATTTCCATTTTAATTGATTTAGTCCATTTTGATGAGATTTAGAGCAATTTGATGAGATTTGCAGATTTGGTTGATTAGAGAACACCTAACCAATTTTAGGTGTCTACAAATACAATAATGAAGTTTTGAAGAATCATCCCTAGTAATTGAGTTTTGGATACTCACCCAAAGGGCCCACTAGGTTAGTTCCTTGCTAGCATTAGTTTCATTTCCTACAACTCATAGTTTTGATTCCATCAATTGTATGTTCTCGTAGCCAAAGAAAGAAGAATAGTTAAAGCATTGTGAATTGAGCATTAGCATTTTACTCGGCATTAGTGTTTCAGTTTGGTTGCTTTCTAAGTATTTTCTTCCTATAGTCATAGATTAGGTTTTATTTCAACTCTTTGTTCCTGCAGCTTCAGAGATAGCATGGGTTTAGCAGGAACTTAGTGGATATATTGTGCAGACCCATTTCAAGTAATAAGTCCTTGGATTGATGATTAAATGAGCCTTCATAATGAGAAAGATAGCTACTCGGATATGATGTTCAATCCTTGAGTTGAGTTAAGAACCTAGTTATTGATCCCTTTTGTGAAGTCAAGAAGTACCCTCCAAAACTGACACAAATTGATCCCAAAGGTAGGTTATAGATTTCAAAGGTCAGATTTATAGCTACAGGTGGTTTCGGGACTCACACAATCGGAAAAACAACACTGAAACAACAAGTTCCCCATCTTTTTTTATGTACACATAGCATTATCTCTAATATTTATTTTAAATTTATATTTTAATCACTCATTCATCCATATTAGTGAAGGATCATTGTCCCATTTAGTGCTTGGAACCCTACTGAACCTATTTGGACATCTTCCTTCCGATTGTGCAATTTGAAAGGGTGAAGTAATCTATCATATTAATTGCTTCCTATTTTATATTGTACATTTTGGTGAGCCCAAATATTCTTACATACTTCTTATTTTGATGGTTAGATCCTCTTTGTGTGCATTTAGACATCTATATCTTATTTGTATTCATTTCATTTGATCTTCATGTTTTGATGGTTAGATGTGATTTTCATTAATTGTGCTTAGTTGATGTATTTTTGAATATCTCTTTCAAAACTTACACTTATTATTATATCTATCAATTCTTCATTTCTTGTGCATTAGATCTATATGCATTTTATTTATTTGTAATGCCCCGCTAGGGAACCCAGGAGAACTTAAGTTAGATCTATATACATTATATATATATATATATATATATATATATATATATATATATATATATATTTTNTATATATATATATATATATATATATATATATTCCGTGAACTTAGTGTCGTTTTTAGCTTAAGATCTCTTGGGTTCCCTGGCGGGGCATTACAGATTCACTAAGTTCCTAAATTTTGTAGTATTTATACTATCAATGATCTACCTATTTGGGATGAACCACTAGATAATGATGTTGATTATTCTCTCCCCCATGAAGAAACCTTGATAAAACAACATGATTTTGTGGTTGAAATTTCTTCTACTCTCTCTTGTGATGATACATTCATGTGTGATGTTTATTCTTCTCCTAAGATGTACCCCCTTTATGAAGATATTTTAGAGAAATACGAGGACATTATAAATACCTTTCTTAATATCACCTTACCTTCATTTGACATCCCTTTTAAAGATGAAGCATTGATGGAAGTCTATAATCTCCCTTATAGTGATAAAACCTTAAACAATCAAGAGCTTGATCAAGTCAATATTATCAAGGTTTTGGGTAATGAAAATCCCAAGGTCGTTGTCCATCTTATTCAAGATAACCCTCCATCTCAACATAACCCAGTCCTTGTGGTGAAATGTGCTCAACAACCTGACTATCATGTGGTTTCTCATACTTATAACACAAGAAATAATAGACAAACTACAAGCTTATTTTTTCCTCCTTCTCTTACTACTTCTCAACCAGTGCTTCCTTCTACACTCCGTATTCCTCAAAACCTTGGAGAGGAATATGATTTGGTAGAACAACTTTGTCGTACTCCTACCAAGGTATCCCTTTGGGAGCTTCTTCAAACCTCACCTACATATCATGAAGCATTACAACAATCCTTTAGGAATATGAATCCCCCACCTCCTATGAAATATAATATAACTTCCATATTCGATTGCATGAATGCAACTAATAATAAAGCTCATATTGTGTTTTATCAAGACGAGTTGTCTCTTAAGGAAATTCAAGATAAATATGATTCTCTTGTGGTTGTTATCCTTATCAATGGTAATATTATTTGTAGGACCTTAATTGATAATGGCTCAAGAATTATTGGGTATAGCATTGTTTTTTTATATAAGATTAAAGTGGATACTTCATTGATTCAACATTATTTTATTCCTATCCATGGCTTTGACAATGTCTCTAAACCAACATTGGGCATTATCACTTTACCTATTAAAGTGGGTCCTATTATTCTATCCACTCCTATTCATGTCATGCCTGGTTCTCTTAATTATAATATTATTTTTTGTATACTGTGGTTACATGCCATGAAGGTTGTTCCTTCAACACTTCATTGCATTGTAAAGTTCATTCATAACAATACCATGTATACCCTTGTTGCTAATGATAAATCACCAAGTTGCTTACAAACCAATTATGATTCTCCATCCATTGCTATATTATTTAAGAAAAACATATCTTCTCCTCCTAAAGATACTTCTTCTCCTATAAATTCCCTTTTAGAGGATGATTAGGGGTCATTAGACTTTACACCATCTTTTGCAGGTGAATAAAAGTTTCCTACTTTTAACACGGGACCCTTCAAAGGACCTAGTGTTTCATTTGTCCAACCCAATCCTCCTAACATTTAAAATACTAATATTCAACATGGTTTAGGATGTATGCAAGAAAGTTTTGAGAATGATAAAAATCCCATCTCACACTTGTCTCCTCAAGGATTTTTTCCAACCTTATCCTTTGTCTACATTCTCCCCTATATCATCCAAAATTCCTAGGTTTAGTTAAGAAATCATCTTGCCTAACCTTATTATTCTAAGTTGATTAATCGACCCAAATGAAAGAAGAGTCATAGTCAAAACCTTATCAATCTTCCTTTTTTCATGTATCATCGATATCATGACCATTCTACTATGACTATCAAGCTTTGTGTTACAAGATTCAAAAACTCATTGATTATGACATCATTAATGTAACATGTAGCAATGAACTATTTTTCAATCATGATTACTTTGAATAACATTTAAGTTCCTATTATGTTGCTCCACACTATGTGATCTTGTTATATTCTCCATTAGGAGCTCATTGTCATTAATGGTGTTACAATTTTAGGTTTGATCATACTTTGCGAGTAACATAACAGTCCTCTTCATCCTTATCCTTGTCTCTACACTTGGGGGGAAAGGATACTATCTCAATCTCTCTTCCTTTTATAAGGATCCGCTTTTCCCTTGGTTAAATGATATTTTTTTATCTTGTGATATCTAATCTTACATAGAATTTTTTTTTATATTACAAATTCTCTCTTATACAAGAGGTATGTGTCCTTGATTGTAGCCTCTTATTTTCTCAAAATTGGGTATCCGTAGTAAATAAATCTCTTTCTTAGTGGCTAAAAACTTGTATCATCCTTCATTAAGTATCCTTTTACCTAGAAATAGGGAAGGTGTGCAGTGTTACCTTATATTTATAAATGATGATATTCACAATCTTCTTCATCCTCTTTTTATCATCCTTCAAAAGGATCTCCTTATACTTTTTACATGGTATCTCTTTGAGTCCATCCCTTCTTTGACCTCATACAAGTTGTGACCTATTTGACTTGGACTAGGTGTTGCTTCTGGGATACCTCCTTACTGTAGAAGGTGGTTTATCATTTTTCCTCTTTTCCTTAAGATGTCAAAACAATCATATTTTTCCATCTTAAGGGGGAGGGGATATATGACCTCCTTATTGCAAATATTCTATTTACTTTAAGCATGTCAAGTAGAGTACACTAGCATAACACAATTTGCTAGGGCCAGATCACTCTCCTTTGTACATTTTTGTTAGATTTTCTTGGATACAATGCTTTCCTTGGTTATCCTTAGGATTGGTTGAACTATTATAAGATAATTTGATAGCCCATTTGACCTATCCTTTGCATGCATTTTACGGATTGGTTGACTAACATAACATGATTTTCTAGACCATTTGACCTATCTTTTTCATTGGTTGACTACCATAACACAATTTTCTAGATCATTCAACCTCTCATTTGCATATACTTTTATGATTTGACTAGCATGCACTAGACCATCAACTCCCTCTTTACATTTTTCGATAGGTGGAACTAGCATAACACAATTCACTAGATCATTTCCCCCTTACTTCCCTCTTTCTTTCTCTCTCACGGATCACCTAGCATAATACAACAAGCTAGCTTGTGTCATCCATGATGATAATTTCTATTTTCCTTGATTCCATAACATAACACGCTTTTCTATTTTATTGTATCTTAGAGTTTGATATTATCTTTGATGTCTATTATTTCTCTTTTCAAGAGACCACTCATTCTTTTGTAATAGCTTTCTAAGCATGATATTAGCGGTTGAGATATTTTATTCATCAAGGTCTCTTCAACTAATTGACTTGGAATCTTAGTAATATTTTAAGGCTTTTGTTTTTTTCCTTGCACATGGATGTACAAATTAAGATCCTTGGTTTGGTGGCTTGTGTCCTTAAGTTAGTGATATCTTATCTCCTTGCATTTTTCCCATGATCTTCATCTCTTTGTCTCTCTTTCTTCTACTTTACTATGAGCATGAGTCTGTCTCATACTCCCACTAAAGTGGGGGCTAAATGTATCATCCTAAAAATTTATCACTCATTATTGTTTTCTCTATCATGACCTATAGCCTCTACTTTGGTGATTTCAATGTATTTTTCTCTGTTATGCTTGATCCCAACAACCTATAAATCAAATTCTGGCCTTTTCTCATCATTGTGACACCCTGGCCCCAATTTGCAAACTTTTTCAAGTGTACATAGAGGCTAAACTTCTTGAACCCACATACATAGTGGCCTATCCATTATGTACCACCAAAAATGGGCTCAAATTAGGCCTAAGGCTCTATGCCAGGGTTTTGGAGGGATATCCCTCTCTGTGGTTAGCCTGGCTTCATTTTGAATCCCGAATTACGGGAGTAAAGTATATAAACCCAATATATATCCTAAATTTGGCATCCATTACTATTTTCAACCATTCATGATAAAGAATAAATCAAGTAATTATATTTCAAGAACATTCTCAAGGTCTTTAAGAATCGAAGTCTCCAACCCTTCAAAGCATTCTTCTCCTTCTTCATCGAGCATTGTGTAAAACTACAACATACGTCATCCAAGGCTTATGTTTCATGATTTCCTTTTTGGTTTTTGTGGATTTAAATCTATTGCATTAACAATTGTGATTACATTGAAAGAGACATTGCATCATCAAAGCATGAGGTAATTTCACGATTCAAATCTAGCTTCTATTTTATCTTTTCTTATGTAATTTCCTTTCATTTTCAAGGTTGATTCCTAAATAGGGGTTTGAATAAGGAAAAAATCTTTATCAAACCTCCTTTCTTTCTTTCTATGTGCGGGAATCAAATACAAATCCATTATTGTAGATCAAAAAGGTACAGGCCCCGAGAGAGATTCTGATGAAGTTTGAGCTCAAAACCTAGGTTACATAGCAACTCAGCCACTATGCACATAGGTACATAATTTATTAGCCATTATTTACCCTTCAAAACTAACCCAAATTGATCCTAAAGTCAGGTTATAGGTTTCAGGGGTCATACTTGCAGTTTTAGGTGGTTTTGGGACTCTAGAAATTGGAAATACAACATTGAAACAACAAGTTCCCCATCTTGTTTTTAGGTATACATAACATTATCCCTAAAATTTATTTAAAATCTATATTTTCATTACTCATTCATCCACATTAGAGAAGGATCATTTTTCCATTTAGTGCTTGGAACCCTACTGAGCCCATTGGGACATCTTTCTTCCATTTGTATAATTTGAAAGGGTGAAGTAATCTATCATATTGTATTGCTTCCTATTTCATATTGTACAATAATGCATCCAGAGATGTTTTTCATCAATGATTTCTTTTGGAGACATGCTTCATCATATGATCATAATTATTTTAAGATTATCTAGAATGACTTGGGGTGGTTTCCCCTTTCTTTGTCTAGCTTAGTACATCAAGTTGGAGCATCTATTCAGGAGACCTTTCTATTTTATTTTCATCTTGGACTGATTTTGGTGACAAGTTATCAAAGTTATGCAGTGGTAGATCTTTTCTTGGCCTTTGTCTTTGATATAAAAGGGGGTGAAAGATAAAGTAAATGGTTATTACATTAAGGGGGAGTTAACATTTCATTTTTTTGGTTGTTTTCCATTAATGACAAAGGGAAAGATTAATAAAAAAATATATGATTATTGTTTGTTTTCATTGATGCCAAACATAATATTCCATAAGTTCTGGAGGAGTTTGAGTATGTGTTCCCTCAAGCTCCGTGGTCAATAACTTTTCTATTCTTTATGATGTGGGTATATATGTTGAACCTTTAGTATATTGGAAGACATGTACATTCTCAATACCAAACTAAAAAAATGTGGAAGATAGGTATGTATTGTATGCACCCTAAAATGGTTGCCTAGACTATGGGCCCCCATTCTACAATTTATCAAATGACTGAATAAATTTATCAAATTCCTAAATCAATGCTTGAAAAAAATTTCAATTCAAATCAATTTCCTTGATCAAATCGTAATTAATTCAATTATTTTAATATTTCCTATGGTTTGATCATTTCATCAATTATTTTATTTAATTAAAAGAAAACAAATCCCTTTTTATTAAATAAAATAATCTTATTTAATTAAAATCTCTTTTAATTAAATTATCTTATCTTATTTAATTAAAATCTCTCTTAATTAAATAATCTTATCTTATTTAATTAAAATCTCCCTTTTAATTAAATAAAATAATCTTATTTAATTAAAAGATAATCCCTCTTTTAATTAAATAAATAAAATCCCCACTTAAATCCCTCTTTGTGTTGAAAAAGGAAATAAATTAAATAAAAATAAATAAAGCTCCTTTTTCTTCACACATATTCCTAAGTGGTGTGCTTTTTTGCCTCTTAATCATAGCCTTTGATTTTGCCTTTTGAAGATATGAGCACATGGATCAACCAAGATCAAGCTATATGAAAATGCAAAGCTATTTTGACACCATGGTTGAAACCGCATGTAGGATTGAGGATGTTTTTAAATAACAAGGAATTTTGACCAAACATGGAAACAACAACAACAATGGTCAAAACAAAAACAACTCTAACAAGGATAAAGGGAAGAACTCCCACTGAAATAGGAACAAACAAGTGGTTAATGATGGAGTTGTGGACTCCTCCCAACCCAAAGATCAAATTTGTTAGAGTAATAGTCTTTTGGGTTATTAATTAAATCATTTTGATCTAATTACTAACTCACCTATTCACTCTAGTTGCTTAAGCCAACCTTAGGGTTTCCCTTTTAGGGTTTCGTGATTCCTTTTTAAAGAATCACCTCTTTGTATTTCATAATGCATTGTATCAGATTGTAATACAATTATTCATAATAGCATATTGTTTTCATGTGCATATGATGCCTCTGGTTTTTTGGCCTCCATAGATTTTTCTTGCTTTCTATTTTTTGCTTCTTCCATGTGACAGGATTATGCATGCAAGTGTTCTTGAGAGATTAGGTTTCTACCTATTCTAACATGGTATCAGAGCCATCTTGCTGCTCTTTGTTCATGTTTTGTTGAAGTGTTTCAGAAGCAACAGGTTCTCTGCAGGATGATATTTTTTATTTTATTTTTGCATGCAAAAAAGAAAAAAAAATTGGTGCATTTTGGGCTCAAACGGACATCACCATTGAGCTCAGAGCACCCAAAAACCCCAGAAACCATATAAAACTTATCCATTTTGGACAATGTGGCTCTAAGGCAAAAAAACATTTGGTTTCCAATGTCGTACGGGCACGGAAACAAAGAAATTTTTTTTTTTAAAAACTCTTTTTTCTATGGTTTTTAATGCGTTAAAAAATGCTACCAGTGTTATTTCATTGGCGCCACCGGAGCTCCATCGCCACTAGCTATGCCTCTCACTGGATCTGTGGGCTCTGCCAGCACCTTCAGCTCCCACCACCATCACCGCCACCCCATCAGCACAGCTCCTCCGGCACCCCCGGCCCCACTCCGCAATCCCACCGCCTCCCGGCCCCCGCCGGCCCCGCTCCGCTCACCCGAAACTGCCGCCCAGTGGGCTTTTAGCCCTGCGGGCCTATGTTTCATAGAGACAGTCATATGTATGACTGGGAGCTCTGGCTCAACCCCCTGCATGCACCATGTGCCCAAGGGCTAAGGTTTTTTCAGCCACAGGGGCTTAAAACAATTTTTTTGGAGCCTTTTGACCCTCTGACAGTGTTTTTGCTCTATCTGGAGCAAACGGAGGTCTTTTTCTGACTTCTTTATATCGTCAGAAAGCTCTTTCTAAGATCTTTCCAATGATGGAGGTTGGGGTTCTGGGTTCTATTATTTTGATAGTGTTTTTTTGTCAAAGTCTGATGTTTGTTTTTGCCTTCCGGGAGCCCTATCTTGCTCATCCGGACTCTATTTTTGGCAAACCAGATATCGTCGGAAAGTTGGTTTAGTAATATTTTCAGTGGTAGGGGTCTTTTATTAGGATTCTTCTCCAAGTTCTTTCTCCTTTTAGTTTTTCACTTTCACACTTTGGCGGATTACTTGGGTTCTACAGGTCCTGGGATCTCTTCTTCTATTCTTCTGGCTCACTCTTCTTTCTGACTTTCTAAGCATTGTATGCTTCTCTTCTGTAGCATTCTCTTTTATGTAAACGCACTAAGTTAAATTTCCTACTTTTTCATATCTAGGATTTCAAGCACCTTGTGTTTTTTTGTACTCGCACTCAGTTATAAAGTGTCATGCGGGGTTATGATGTTTTTCCTTATGTGCTCATCCACCTTTGTCAAGTGAGCATACCTTCCACAACATTAGCCCATGTTGTGTGTCCATGATACCACCCTTTATCCTGTGCTTGTACTTCTGTTGCACTATTGGTGTTCCTGATTCTTCTTCCTACAGCTGTTTCTGGTATTGCATTTCAGTGTTCCTGTCACCCCTCTCCCTGTTCAGCATTATGGGGGGGTTCACCTGTTGGTACTATTGCTTCCTTGGTTCAGTTGAGTGATCTACGTATTCAGTTTTTACTCCTATTTACTAGGCGGATGTAGTGGCTAGGCACCTATGCATTTCGGTGAGATGGATCATCTACTATATAGACACTCATTCATCCCTTCTTTTGGAGGTCACCTCTTCGATTGATCAGCTCTTCAGACTTTGTCTTCTCTACCTGGTCATGCACTATTTCAGTGGGGGTTCCAGCAGTTTCTTCTGATAGTGTTTGCAGCTTCATGCTTCGGAGATGCTATACATGTTCTTTCTTGTTCCTTTCTTTGGGACTTTCTCTAGATTGGAGGCTTTGTTTCCTTCATCTAGTTTATCTCTTTTTGGGGTAGATTTTTTACCACTAGGTTTTCCCTATTTCCCCGCTTTACAGATATTTATTGTACTTGGGTACCTGATCAGGCCTTTGTTGCTGGGACCCTTCTTTCCTGCTTTCTACAGTACTCTCCTAGGTTTTGCTTCTCCCTAAGCTTATCTTAAGGGGGGTGTTAGAGTAATAGTCTTTTGGGTTATTAATTAAATTATTTTGATCTAATTACTAATTCACCTATTCACTCTAGTTGTTTAAGCCAACCTTAGGGTTTCCCTTTTAGGGTTTCATGATTTCTTTTTAAGGAATCACCTCTTTGTATTTCATAATGCATTGTATCAGATTGTAATATAATTGTTCATGATAGCATATTGTTTTCATGTGCATATGATGCCTCTGGCTTTTTGGCCTCCATAGATTTTTCTTGCTTTCTATTCTTTGCTTCTTCCATGTGACAGGGTTATGCATGCAGGTGTTCTTGAGAGATTAGGTTTCTACCTATTCTAACAAAATTGTGCTCCACTTGTCTAGTGTTATTCAAGCCATGAAACTCAATACATATACCCAACAAGAGAGCAAGCCAAGATACCAAGATAGGCCTAAGAAAGAAAGACATCAATTTTCAAAACTTGGTGACTCATACGAGGATGTCTTGAAAACACTCATTTCCAACAACCTTGCACATCCTCAAGATCCCACAAAACATTATATACCTAATGTTAAGCCACATTGGTGGGATGAAAAATCCTTTTGCAAGTTTCATAATGGTATTGGACATGACATTGAAAATGGCTGGAAACTCAAGCATATTATTCAAGATTTCATTGAGAATGGAAAACTTAAGATAGATGGATTGAACACCAACGTTGATCATAAGGCATTCAAGGAACCATTGCCCAATTATGAAAATGGGGAAACCTCTAAAGTTAAGAATGGAAAAGCTAAGATCAATTACACCTACACAGATGCGGAGAATACTATCAACATGCTTGAATTTGTAGAAGAAAATGTCAACATGATGACGGGTAAAGATCCCTATGGTTATGATCTAGACGTTGACTCTCCTCCTATCTTTGATGATGAAACTATCGTGGTGCTAAGGGGTCCTAACTCTAGAGCATCCTTGCAAGCCCTCAATGTTTTCACATGAAGTCAAGGTCTCATTGTCATTAGAGGACCCAATTAGAGTCAACCAAGTAAACCTAAGCAAGTGGCATCCAAGAATGTCACCTCAAAACCAGTAGTTAATCCGAAGTTGAGCTATAATATTGTCGATCAATTGCAAAGAAACCCAGCTTAGATTTTGATCTTTGAGCTCTTAGAGTTATCCCCGAGACACAAGCAAGTCCTTGAGGATGCTTTGCACACGGCAAACGTCCCCAACAACTTAGATGTTGATCAATTCTAGAACATGGTTAACCACATTGCTATCCCTCATTACCTTACCTTTTTAGAGGATGATGATAAAGCTTTGAGACACCCACACAATCTTTCTCTTCATATTGAAGTCATGATCCATAGAACCTGTGTTAGGTGCGTGTTGATAGATGGGGGTGTTGGGCTTAATATCTGTTCCTTTAATCTTTTGAAAGAGTTGGGTTATTCTGAAAAAGTCATAGATACCAGGAAAAGGATCACCATCAAAGCCTATGATGAGGTAGAAATAAGTTACAAGGGGTTGGCCATCCTTCCTGTTAGGATTGGCCCTATTGAAAAGACATCTTATTTCAAATAGTTGATGTTGGTCCCCTTGCGTATAATATCTTACTTGGTAGACCATGGATTCATGATATGCAAGCGGTGTCGTCTACCTATCATCAGTGTGTTAAGTTCCCTTACAATGGAATAGAGATTTGTATACCTGGGGATAACACTTTATCTATTAATTCAATTTCATCAAGAACTCATGTTCCCCTCAATAGAGAAGTAGAAGACTTTGATGCGACCTTAGCTGAATGTAAAGACAAGCTTAAGTCAATAGACCTTGGCATGGGGGGTATCAACTCAACTCCCTCACAACACTGCCAATTTCACCTCGGTCTTATGGAAAGCCTTTGCAAGAAAAGAGACCTTCCTCTTCAGCTATGACCTTATTTGGAACATTTGTAGAATCTTCGGTGCTTATTCAAGATGAGAAAGAAGAGATATTTGTTAGAGACTAGATCTATAGAGAAGAGAAATATATGCACAATGAGAACTTCTCTCCCTCTCCTAAGGCTTACAGATGAGGGTATACTTTTTGTTAGACAGATGGGCTATCTCAGACATGGCCCTCTTAATCACAGATTGGATGCTAGAGCCAAACCTCTTGATCATGCTCTTTTTGGACACAAGTCTAAGAAGCCAATTGGCCTAGGATTTGCGAATCACAACAAGCACCCTAGTCCTATCATGTATAATTTGGATAGTGAAGATGAACCAGAATATGTACCTAGTTTGACAAATCAGCAAGACATGTGTGAAGATTGGATCCCTTCCACTAAACTCCTCTGGGGAGATTCAGATATTTTGGTCGCTCATGTGTCGATTGAAACTTCAGAACAAGAATCAGATGTAGAAGATCCTTTCAGAGAATGTCAATGAAAGAATAGTGTTCATTTAATGGAAAGAGAAGATGATACTCTTGGTGACACTAGACCTTCCACATCAATATGTCCCAAACCTTCATGGTGTAAACATCCTAGTTGTAGTTCAGACACATGTTCATATGAGTATGAATGGGACTCCTTATCAGAGCCTTCCACAATTGACATGGATGTTGATGTCATCCACACTTATAGTTCTCAACCTAAGGTAGCTGATGAGTCATGTGTAGGATTAGAGGATTTAAACCCACGTGTTGCCTTAGTGGATGATTATTCTGTTGTTAGGATGAATCCTGATTTGGTTATCTTAGAAGGATACTGGATGGATTCCAACTCTTCGGTCACCAGCAATAATATCATTCACATTTATAACCTTGAACCAGTCGTTGACTTACCTCTTGTTCATCCTAACCTCATTGATTGGTCCCAACACTATCAAGAACCTGAGCTCTTAACATTTAAAAATGATTATGAGATAGCATGTTACCTAAATGCCATTGAACCTGTATTCTCTTCCACCAGTGAACTAGCTACCAGCATGACAGAGCCAGATATCAAGTACCTTAGTCACAGGATAAAAAGAAAATTAAATCAAAAGAATAGGATTTTTGATGGTGAAAACCACTATGTAGCGGTGTTAGAACTGGAAAAAGTAAAAATAAATGATGAATCCAAGGGTGAAAACCTCTTTGAGGTGCCTAAGGATGAGGTACTTGATCATCTCCCTAGCTACTTTCAAGATCGATCTTCAGTGCTTATTGAACCTACACATGCAGTCAATTTGGGTACAGATGAGGCTCCGCAGATCATACACTTGGTTGAATCTTTGTCACCACAAGAAAAAGAAGCTTACACTAAATTTTTACAGAAACAGAAGATCAACTTTGCATGGACTTATTTCGATATGCCAAGTTTGGACATTAATCTTATCATGCATCACTTGTCCATAGCTCCGGGTGTCAAACCGATTAAACAAAAATTGAGAAAGATGCATCCTCACATATCTCTCCTAGTCAAAGAAGAATTAAAAAAACTCCTTGGTGCAGGATTCATAAGAGCTATTGCTTATGCTTAATGGATATCAAAAATTGTACCAGTTTCCAAACATGACAAATCCATTTGAGTTTACATAGATTTTAGAGATGTCAATAGAGAATGCCCAAATGATGACTTTCCACTTCCCAATATAGACATGATAGTGGATATGACTGCGGGTTATAAGATTGATTCCTTGATGGATGGTTTCTCTGGGTACAATCAGATTAAGATAGCTCCTGAAGATCAAGAAAAGACTACATTCACTTGTACATGGGGTACCTATTGTTGGAACGTTATGCCTTTTGGATTAAAAAATGCAAGAGTTGCCTATCAATGAGCTATGACAACCATTTTTCATGACATGATGCATAAAAACATGGAAGATTATGTGGATGACACCTTGGCCAAGTCTAAGAAGAGAGACACATGCTTAGATGATTTAGAATTCATTCTAGATTGCATGGAACAATTTCAACTAAGGTAAATCCTAAAAAGTTTTCATTTGGAGTTACCTCTGGCAAATTACTCAGATTCATCATTTCAGCAAGAGGAATAGAGGTAGACCCTGAAAAGGTCCAAGTGATCATAAATATGTCACCTCCTAGAAACATTAGTCAAATGAGGAGTATTCAAGGACATCTTCAATCTATAAGGAGATTCATTTCACAATTGGAAGATAGAGCTCAACCCTTCAACAAGAACTTACACAAGAGAGTCAAATGTGTTTGGAATGAGGATTGTCAAAAGAGAATAAATCAAATCAAGAAATATTTGTCAAATCCTCCTATTTTAATGGCTCCTATCCCAGGGAAACCACTTATTCAATACATTCCAGTGACATAATCTTCCTTGGGGGCATTACTAGCTCAACTTGATGAACATTGGAAAGAAAGAGCAATATACTACATTAGCCGCACTCTTATTTCATATGAGGTTAACTACACCAACATTGAGAAATCTTGCCTTGCAGTCATGTTTGCTTCCCAAAAGTTGTGACATTACACGCTTGTGCACACTATACACCTCATAGAAAAAATAGATCCACTCAATTATTTTCTAGGTAAGGCTGCCCTCACAGGTAGACTTGCTAAATGGATGATGATACTTTCATAATTTGAAAGAGTACATTGAGCGTCAAGAAATCAAAGGACAAGCCATAGCAGATCAATTGGTTGATTTCCCATTGCAAGATACTGCACCTATTCAAGTTGACTTCCCAGATGAGCACCTCATGTATATGAATGAAATAACACGGAAGATGTTCTTTGATGGATCCTTTATGCAAAACGGTTTAGGAGCTGGTGTGTTGTTTGTTTCTCCTCATGGGTACACGATTCCTAAGTCTTACAAGTTATTGTTCCCATGTACAAACAACATTGCTGAGTATGAAGATTTAACAAATGGACTTAAGATGGCCATAGAATGGAGAATCATGGGGTTACACATCTATGGAGATTCATAGCTGATAATCAACCAAGTTAATGATGAATATCAAACAAAAAATGAGAAACTGGTATCTTACAAGCAAATGGTTGATTCCTTAAAGTGATACTTCACATTTGTCATGTTTCAGCAAATCCCTAGAGCAGAAAACATAGCTGATGTTATGGCTACACTTTCTTCACTCCTTCAGTTAAAGAAAAATGAATCCATATTTGAATTCCTAGTGGAGGAACTACATCACCCTATCTATGACTCCCAAGAAAACCATGTCATTTGTACCCTTGTTGGTTGTGAGTCATCCTATTATGGTGCCATTTACTCATACCTTCATGATGGAATTATACCTGAAACCTTTAACCGATCTTAATGCAGAAACCTTACCCGAAATGCCTCTCACCATTCCTTATCTTTGGTGATCTATATAGGAGGGGTCTAGATGGAACACTTCTTAGATGCTTAGAAAAGGAAGAATCTGACCAAGCGTTAGTTGACATCCACGAGGACATATGTGGGGGACATTTGAATGGTCTTTCCATGGCCCAAAGATTTCTTAGGGTGGGGTACTATTGGCCTACGATGTAGATTGACGTAGTAGCTTTTACGAAGTCATGTGAAAAGTGTCAAAAACATGGTAACCTGATACATGCTCCAGGCAGGGAGCTCATTCCTTCTATATCTCATTGGTCATTTTAGTGTTGGGCCTTTGATCTTGTTGGGCAGATTCATCCCAACTCATCAGATGGACACACGTTTATTATCACTACTACTGATTACTTCACTAAATGGGTAGAAGTTGTCCCACTTTTTGTTTCCTCAGGCAAGACAGTCTCTCTATTCATTCTGAACCATATCATCTGTTGATATGGAGTGCCTTCTGATATTATCACTGACAATGGAGGCCAATTCAAAAATAAGGACCTTAAACAACTCTACAAGAAATTCAAGATTAAAAAACATTGGTCCTCCATTTACTTCCCACAAGGAAATGGTCAAGCAGAGGAATCAAACAAAACCATTCTTAAAATCCTACATAGAACAGTCTGTAAGAATGGTAGAGATTGGCACTTACAGATAAATCCAACTTTGTGGGCCTATAGAATGAGTATTCATACTCCTACTAGGGCTACTCCTTTTTCCCTTGCAAATGGCGCTGAAGCAGTGTTACCTTTGGAGGTTGAGATTCCTTCACTTAGAGTTTCCCTCAAAGATCTAGTTACAAATGAAGACTACCACGCCATGAGATTTCAAGAGTTAGAAATTCTAGATGAAAAATGTCAAGCATCATTTGACCATATGATGGTTTATCAAAAGTGCATGTCCAAATCCTTCAACAAAAAGTTTCACCCTAGAGAATTCCAAGTGGGAGATCTTTTCCTACGTGAAAAACCTAAGAATCAACAGCATAGAGATCAAAAGAGCAAATTTGAACCTAATTGGCTTGGACCGTACATCATTACGATAGTTTTTGAGTCGGGTGCTTATTTATTATCTATAGCAGAGGGAGAGAAGCTCCCTGATCCTATCAATGTCTTATACATGAAGAATTTCTATCCATGATGCCCATACTGTCTGGGGGCACCTTTTGTACATACTTATTGATCTTGAAAAAATCCAAAAAAATGATATATTGTCAAAAATTCTAAAAATCAGAAAATGTCCTTAAAAAAATGATCATCTTAGTGAAAACCTAGCAATAGGCGCTTTGATGTATCTCCAAAAAAATATATATTCCAAAAATACAAAAAAAAAATTCAAAAATTCAAAAAATTCAAAAAAAATAGAAAAAGTGCCTTGGTGAAAACCTGGAAACAGGCGCCTTGGTAGCAAACAATTGTAGTAAAATCCAAGTGGTGAAAACCTGGAAATGGGCACTACTTGAGGCCTTTGCACCCCTTGTTTCTTAGAGCATGTCCTTGACACTCAGCTTTTCTCCATCATGCCTTGTCCTTGTTGCCTTGGTTTGGAATTGGTCTTTGTCTTTGTCTATGGGGCATAACTATGTTAGCTTCGATCTCTTGGATGTGTTATTCTTTAGGACGTCTCACAAATGGTGTTTTTCAACACCAACCCAACTGTATTTTTCAATACAACCCCTAAAATTGAGTGTTTTTCAACACTTATCGGTTTGGTCTTACCCAATTTTGTCATGTGATCTTACCTACTTGCAAGCATTCAATCCTTATCCTCAAAACTCAGTATCAATTAACACACTTAAATTTTTAAACACAACACTTAATTCTTGAGCTATGTCATGATCTTTTCTTTGTGTGCTGACTATTATTGATTTTCATTGAGTGTTCTTGTCTAATAAGTCTCTCTGGGATGCATAACTAGAGGACTTGGGGCATGGGGCATGTTTTTACTTGCTTTCTTCTTGTGGGTGTGGTCTCAAAACTCTTGAGTTTCTCTTGTTGTTCCCTTGAAACACTTAGGAGATTTGAGGCTTCATCCTTGACTATTTTTGCACAACCGTTCTTCTTGTCATCCTGGCATCTATGCCTTGATGCGAGCATGGTTTTGCTACATTAAATTGGGTAAGATAACATCAAAGTCATCTTTACCTTTATGTATTTGATGCTTATTTTATAATCTTTCCACATTCCAATCTGATATAAATCACATTCATATCTTCATAGTTGCACTTGTGACTAGTGATGATTGTGTGATTTTTTTATGTCCGTTAATAATGGCCCAATGATGAAAATAAGCTCCTTAACATTCTCTAATGAATGATGAACACAAAATCCTATGTTATAGTTTCTCTATTGCAAGTACACCTTTGCATTTTCATGTAGCTTGCATTGTTAGACTTCATGTTAATTTGCATTTTTTAGGCTGCATTATGAATTTGAGAGGGTTTTTCCTTCATCTTTCTTTTGGAATTTTTATCAACTGTGGTCATGTTTTGATCTTCATTCCCTTATCTTCTTTCATGATCTCAATCAAAATTTTCTATCTTAAATAGTTGATTGATTTTGGGGCATTCTCTTTCTTAAGGCAAATTCTCTTTCTTCTCTCCATTTCTTTCCACCTCTTCCAAACTTCTCTCTTCCATTCACTTTCACACCGCTTCTTTTCTTCTAATTCAACCTTAAGGCATAACCTTTCATGCTTGAGGATCTACCTTGGTTCTATGATCCTTATACCTTTCATCTTACATCAAGAACCTTACCTTTAGTTCAATTTGTTGTTTCTCCTCTATCTCATTTCAATTTTGATCACGAGGGGGAAGTACCTATCAAACTTCAATCCTTGATTCAGCTTTATCAATCCTATCAATTTCTCCACTTGGGGCAACCTTGCTTGAGATTCTTATCTTGGACATGTCAATTACCTATTTATAGGGGTGTTGACCTTGTCTTTTTTAATCAACTTATCTTTGTCCTGATGTGTTCCCGTCTGTCGATCACACGTTTGGGTTGTTTTGTGATCCCCACACTTCAAATGCATTCTTTGACTACATGTGTTCCCATAAAGATCACACATTAGTCATGTATCATGGTCTTAGAATAGTGGAAGACAAATTGTATCCAATATGCTCTCATAATATTGGAAGACATGTATGTATCTTGTATAGTATCATAATAGTGGAAGACATGTATGTGTCATGTGATCATGATTAGATGGTGTTTTATATTTATAATGTATTATACTCTTATATCCAAAAGTCTTCTTGGTTCGAATATATATTGTTCAATTGCAGTGTAATGTGTTGCAATGTTTTTAGCATTTTTTCTATTGTAGTTATTTGTCTTTCTGGAGAATTTCTTTTCTAAAAATAAGGGTTGAAGTTATACTACTGTTAATTTACATGAATTAAAGTTTTGGTCTTGGTTGTGGTGTTCTCTAGTGATCAATAATGTACTCCTAGTGTTTTAGAGATTGTGTCATCTAGTATTGCAGTTCTTTTTAGTTGTTGTTCTAATCTAGGTATATGGTGTGGTATCTTCTAACGTGGCAAGTTTCATGGCGTCTGATGTGATATGTTAATATGACTCCTGGTATGGGGAATGGATCTCTCCATAGCATATGGAGGTTCAATTACTGTTGGCAAGTTGGAAATTTTCTTTTACCTATTTGAATTATATTTGGTAGTTATTCTTCTTATTGCAGATTTGACTTTGGGTAATGTGTAGCATGTTCTTGGTCCATCTCTCTTGGATGGATCATGCTTTCATGTCTAGGTCTCACTCTTATACTTAATTATTATACCTTATCTGTATGGTTTCATTCTATATGGGACCTATGTATTTAATTATTATAACTTATCAATTAAAGTCCTTGATAAGGATGCTTTTGACATTGATCCTATTTGAATTTTTCTATTGTCTTGGATAAAATGGAACTCATTTGTAATATCTTTCAGTTTGACCAACCTTTTTGTAATCTCCAATGATCTATTATGTATATAGGGACTGTTGGTGCTTAGGAAAAGTATAAGAGTAAGGAGAGAATCAAGTAAAGTGTGCAAACTAGTTTAAAAATCAACAAGAGAAGAGTTCAGTGATAGCGGCAGAGAAGAAGCAGTAATAGTTTGTTGCTAGTGTAGACAGTGTTATGCAAATCAACTACATTACTAAGAGAATATGTTTTTATCTACTTTGAAGAAGAACAAGTACTTTAAGATAGTGAGTCTTGGGTGCTTGAGTTTGTTACTGTATCTTGCTACTTTGGCAGTAAGCCTTTGTATGCAAGACTGAAGCAGTGAACTCCTATTTGTATTGTAAAGCAATGAGCCTTCTTCTTTATTTTCACTCATTATTGTTTTGGCAATGAGCCTCTGATTTTTATTCCAGAGAAGTGAGCTCCTAATATTTTATAATCAAATCATATACTTTAGTGAATTATCTTTGTGGGCAAGTTCTCACCATGGTTTTCCCCAATTTGGGTTTTCCTCGTATAAATCTTGGTGTCCTTGTGTTGTTGATTATATTCTTTACTTACACTCTTTTATTTGAGGTTGTTACTTATGTTATTTGTAGAATATTTATTTTTATGCTAATTCACCCACTCTCAACAACCAAAGTGTGTTTATCAATCCTTTCATTGTATTAGTTAAAGTGAGATTTTCCTAAATTAGATTAGAAAATTAAAAAATGGAAAAGAAAATTAATTCATATCTTGGAGAAATTAAGCTATCCAATTATGTTGGATCTCTTTCTCCAATATTTCAATGTCTTTGATGAGTTATTTAGTAGTGATGACTTATATATGTTAAACAAAACCCATGATGATTTCATCTCTACTGATTCATCCTCTACATCTCCTAAACCAACCCTTTGCAAAAAATTGATCAACACGATACATGTGATTGGTTATAAAGAAAATGAGAAGCCTAAGATTGTTGTTAATCTTTGTCTTGATGTTCCTTAAACTCAAAACAAACTAGTGATTATTTTCAAAGGTGGTATACCTCCTAATTCCATCTTACATTTTGCAAAAAAACTCAAGCAAAGAGACAAAATAAATCAAAAAATAGTTATTATTTATGTGAATAGATTTCCATTTATTCTTTAGTGTGGAAGGGTAAAAGAAAGACATCCTTTGATAATCCCAACTTATCTAAAAATTTGCATGACTTTGGCTATAGTAGCCATGGGATCCATTTGGGTCAAATTCAAAGAAAGATTGTGAATAGTAATTAAGTAAGATCCTCTAATAGTATTTTACCTATTCTTTAGAATTATATGGATTCTATTTACATGAATGTTCAAGAATAGAAGGAAAATCATAGGAAAATTATGCATATTGTGTACTCTCTTAATGTTTTGTTGGGTAATTTTGACAATTTTATCTTCAATATCACAATGGATGGTGTTATAAGATAATGAAATTCAAAAGAAAATTTGTCTTCTCTAATTAGAACTAATACTAATTTTAATGCCTTAAAATATAGCTAGGTTATGCTATAGACCTTGGTTCAAGTATCTTTCCATATTTTCCATTAAATTCATATTAGGCTTTTCTATGGAAGACACTATACAAGAATATTTGATAATACTTTTTATGTGAGTTTTGACTATGATTTAGATGGACATCCTTAATTTTATATTTCTATTCTATTTAGTCATTGTTCCTTGTTCACTTCACATCTTTCTCATCTGTACTCTTGAACTATAGATATTTTTTAATAATATATTTTTAATTGTATCAAATTTAATAGTCTATACATAATATTACTTCTTATTTTCTTTTAGTAAAATAAAATATTAATGTGATCCACATGAAATTACTTCCTTAAGTTACTGTTAATAAAAAATCTAAAAAGAAACATAGATAATATTAGATCGATGACAGATCTGTTAGAATAACTAAGACGGGGGTTGAATTAGTGGCCTCAAAAATTAATCCAATAAATCAACCCAAAAGTTTATACCACAAATATAAACCTCTAGTTATCTTCAGTCCTACAATATATATGCCCTTAAATAGTCTTATCAAATAACTACTTGCTTGGAGTATACTGTTTATCCTTTTTCTTAAGCTTTACCGAAATACAGTAAATAACTTAGTGTTTGCCGATCAATCCTGTTTTAGTATTGTGTAAAGAAAAACATCAAAGCAATGAACCATATACACATTTGACACATGGATTTTTAACGTGGAAACCCTGTTATGGGAAAATCCACTTGGGACCAGTAACCCAAAATTTTCACTTTTCTGAAGTGAGCTCGGTGAAGAGACAACCCTGTTAAAGGTTACAAACACGTTGTTAAGTGCAACCTTGTTAGAGGATTTAAATATAATATTTTGTCACTTGATATCTGGCATTCACTATGCTATCTTCATGAGAAACCTTTAGATACTCCTAGGGATGTATCTCAATATATAAATGATGGTTAAATCCTACTCTGTTAAGAGATTTTCTAAATCAATGGTTAAACTAAAATAGTATATGATCTATTCATAAATACGACTTAATCTTGCATATATTCAGATCTATTGTAAGCTCATACTACCTCTTCTGATCAATGTTCCCTTCAATTCCTTTTCTCCACTTCTTTCTGCTCGGTGAATGTTGTTTCTCAGTGTCTGCATAAATCTTAGCTTTGTTCTTCAGCTTGTTTGATTAGATCTGTATGAAGACTTCTTATCTTCACCCGAATTCTCTTTAGAATCCTCTCTTTCATAATGAATTAGCTTGTCTCTTTTATAGACATGATTTCACCATTTTCTAATTCCTCATCTTTCTTGTTCTTAAAGTGATCCATAAATCTCGCCATTCTTTCTTTAAAGCTTTCTTTAGTTTTATCCTGTAGATTTCTTCTTGACAACTAGAATCAAACTAGCTTTAAATCTCTAGCTTATCTCTAGCTTTTAACTGGTCGATGAAAATAATGTAATCAAAGAGTTAACTCTATATTTAGCTCCTACTAGCTAAGTCTTTTGTCATTTCTAAACTTCAATTCTGATCAGTGTTTAACTCCTTGTTTGCTCGGTCTTGACTTTAGTTGTCCTCAGGCATCTCTATTCATCGGGGTTATCTGTCTGTCGGGCGACACTATTACTTTCAATTCTTCTTGGGTATCTCTTTGGTTTTTATCCAGAATTCTTTCTCAAGTATCTCTCTCGGGTATCACTATGACTCTTCTCAGGGTTCTCTATCTGTCGGTGTGCACTGTCCGTCGGTGTTTGTTGTCACTTGGTGTATACTGAACTTTTATGCAGTACTGTTAACATAACCTTTATTTCTTTGGTTCTTTGAAGTCTTTGACAATATGTATATGACAAATCAGAGTATATCAAGTTGACATCAATGAAAATACAATACATTAACTAATTTAATGTCTTGCATTAACTTTCTGCATCTCCGTGATTATCAACTTAAAATCTTCAAACATTCAATCAGTTATAGTTCCTCAATCTCTCCCTTTGGCATTGATGGAAACATACTACATACTACTAATACAATATGAAATATATCAATTGTAGTTCATCAATCTCTACCAAACTTATTTTTCTATAACCAATACAAATTTATGACTCTCGGTAAGCTCTTCTAGCTTAGATTTGATTCTTGTAGAGTACTTTCTTCATTCTTTATTCCCTTCACTAGATAGATGAAGCAACTTCTGATTCTGTCTCTCCCTTTGTTGTAGAATCTCTTCTCTGATGTTTTCTCTCCCTTTGATTATTCCTCTCCTTGATGGATGATTATGATAGAGATTTCATATCTTTTTTTCCTTTGACAGCAATATAATCCATATTCATTAAGTACATATTTCCCTTTGAATAATTTTGGTAGATATTTCATATGGATATAATCTCTCCTTAAGCCATCTCTCCCTTTGGATACTTCTCTCCCTTTGACAACAATGCCAAACTAAATCTATTTTTATCATAATATATTCCTTGAATTTTCCTTCATCAGCAATACAATAACTTTGGTGATCAGTGCATATAAGTACCTTACTGTGTACAGATATATCTTTGTAGTCCATCACTTTTCTTGCATCAACATGAATGATCTTATGATTATGTGTAGGCTGATACAGCCTCCTAGTCAGCTTAGTGACCAATAAATAGGGGTCGGACCCCTAGTCTCTTTCTTAGGTACTCAAATGTATCTTTAGGCAATGTCTTTGTGAATATGTCTGCTAATTGTTCCTTGGATTGAACATATTCCAGTATTACCTCTTTTTTTTACACTTGTTCTCTTAAGTAATGATACTTGATAGCAATATGCTTTGTCTTAGCATGCATGACAGGGTTCTTTGATATGTTTATTGCACTTGTATTATCACAATATATAATCACTTGTTTAAGAATTTTCATATTCATACCTTCCATTAATTGCTTGATCCATGCAATGTTAGAGCAATTTCCAGCAGCAGCCACATATTCTACTTCTGCAGTAGATTGTGAGATGCATCCTTGCTTCTTACTTATCCATGTGACAAGTATGTCACCCATAAAGAATGCTCCTCCTTTTGTTCTCTTTCTATCATCTAAGTTTACATCCCAATCAGCATCTGTATAGACTTGAATCTCAAATTTGCCTTCTCTTTTATACCATAAGCCATAGTCTTCAATATTCTTTAGATATCTCAAAATTCTTTTGACAGACGTCGTGTGTGATTCTTTGGGATTAGCAGAGAATCTTGCAACTATTCCAACTGCATGTGTTATATCTGGTCTAGTATGAACAACATACATGAGTTTGCCAATCATTGATCTATATAGGGTTTGATTTACCTTTGTTGACTTGTCTTCCTTTGTCAACTTGCATCTGGTTTCCATAGGTGATCCAACTGGCTTGGAGTCTTCCATCTTGAATATCTTGAGAACTTCCTTGATGTATTTGGATTGTGTGATGTATATGTCTGCATCCTACTGGAGAATTTGTAGACCAAGAAAGAATTTGATCTCCCCAAACATTGACATCTCAAATTATTTTCTCATTTCAATAGCAAATGATTTGCATAACATATCATTACCACCAAATATGATATCATCAACAAATATTTTAGCAATCTAAATGTTATCATTAGTATCTTCTTTTAAATACATATTATTGTTTTCACTTGTTCTTACAAATCCAATACTTATGAGATAGGAGTGAAGTCTTTCATACCATGCTCTTGGTGCTTGTTTCAATCCATACAAGGCTTCATGTATTCTACAAACCATGTTTCTCTTGTTAGGATCAACAAACCCTTTTGGTTGTTCAATGTATACCTCTTCTTCTAGTATTCCATTTAGGAATGCAGATTTGACATCCATTTGGTATACCTTGAATCCTTTGTAAGCAGCATAAACAAGTACAATTATGAATCCTTCTAGTCTAGCAACGGGTGCAAAGGTTTCTCCATAGTCAATACCTTCTTCTTGTGCATACCCCTTGCATACTAATCTTGCTTTGTTCCTTGTGACTTCTCCATTCTCGTTTAGCTTGTTTCTGAATATCCAATTGGTACCAATGACATTCTTGTCATCGGGTCTAGGTACTAATGTCCATGTTTTATTCTTCTCAGTCTTCTCTATCTCTTCATTCATATCACTGACCCATTCTTCATTTTCAAGTGCAGTATTAACAAATTTAGGCTGAAAATCACAAAATAAACATCTAGTGTTTAGTTACTTACTTCTTGTTCTCATTCCATCCTTTTTGTCTCCTACGATATGGTTTTGTGGATGGTGTCTTCTGACATATTTGGCAAGTACTGGTTCATCTCTTTGTTCATAATTTGGATCATCATCTTGACCTTCATTCTGATCTCCATCGCTCGGTGCATTATCTTGATCAATTTCCTGATTTTTGGTGTTTGCAACCTGATGCTCAAGTGCATTGTTCTGCCGCTCAGGAGTGATACAATATTACTCGAGCAGAATGTTAGGTTCTTCACTATAGACAAACTTGTTGTAGTCTTCTGGATCTTTTCTTCTTTCCTCATCATTTTTCTCAGCAAATTCATCCACTTTGACATTTGCACTTTCAATGATTTTGTTAGAGGATTTGTTAAGACATTTATAAGCCTTGCTTTTGGTAGACTAACCTAGAAATATTCCTTCTTCACCTTTGGAGTCAAGCTTTCCATATCTATCATCTTTCAAAATATAACATTGACATCCAAAAATTCTGAAGTAACTTACATTGGGTGTATGTCCATACCATAGCTCATAAGGTGTCTTATTGGTGTTTTTCTTCAATTGAACTTTGTTCAATGTATAGACAGCAGTACTAACAGCTTCTCTCCAGAATGTTTGAGTGATGCCTTTCTCAATCATCAGTGTTCTGGCACAATCAACAATGGATGTGTTCCTTCTTTCAGAAATCCCATTTTGTTGTGGTGTTCTTGGTACAGAAAATTGTCTTTGAATTCCGTGTTCATTACAAAAGTTAGTGAATTCATCATAAATAAATTCTCCTCCTCTATCTGATCTTAATCATTTTAGTTCCTTACCACTTTGTTTTTCTACAATAGCTTTATACCATTTAAACATCTTGAATGCTTGTAATTTCTCTTTTAAGAACATAACAGTCATCATTCTAAAATAATCATCTACAAATAGAATGAAGTATCTATCTCCATAGTATCTCTTTGTTCTCATGGGTCCACATAGGTTAGTATAGACTAACTCTAGAGTAGCATTAGATGTGTAGGTTTTTCTCTTGAAACTAGACTTTTCATTTTACCTTTTTGACAATTCTTACACATGACATGGTCGGGCTTTGACATGCTCGATAAGCCTCTTACTTTCCTTTTATTGCTTATCCTAATCATGTTGTCAAAAACCACATGACATAACCTTTTATGCCACAACCATATGTCTTCATTTCTATTCATTAAACAAGTGGTGTTGATATCATCAAGATAGAATAGGTTACCTTTTGTTTGTTCACTAGTTCTGATCAACCTTCCTGATTCATTAAAGATCTTTGCCTTTTTATTCTCAAATGCAACTCGGTGTCCTTTGTTATTCAGTTGTGAAACAATCAATAGATTATAGTTAAGTCCTTTCACTAAATATGCATTTTCACATCTGATCAGATTATTCAACATTATGGTTCCTTTTACCATCAACCAGACAAGGTGAGTCATTACCCATTCTTACTGGTCCACCATAATATTATTCAAAATTTTCAAACTTTTCTTTATCTCTAGTCATGTGGTGAGTACAACCACTATCAATAATCCAAACATCATTCTTACTAACCTTAGATATGAGTGCAGTTTAAACATACCTTTCCTCTTCGTCTAAGTCATCCTTCATAGAAACAAATACCACCTCAATATCTTCATCAGATTTGGTGTCAGTATTGTCAGCTTTGTTCTCAGCCAGGTAACAAGTTTTCTTCCCTTTGTCCTTGTAGACTTAGTTGTCTCTTCTGTCAGATTGTCGGTTGCTTCGATAATCTATGTCATCACCTCTGTCAAACTTATTTTCATATGATATGTCATTATTTCTGTCTTCGTTTCTTTTGTTAGGATATCCAGTAGCAAAGTGTCCAATCTCTTTACAATTAAAACATACCAATGGTAATTTACCTTTGTATCTACCTTTGCCTCTCTGCAATCTTCTAGCCATTAGTGCTTCAATCTCATCAAGTTCTTGGTCATCACTATCACTTTCACTATCATTTCTCATAGTGTGTTTATGACTTGACTTACTTATTTTTAAAGAAGATTTGAATGCAGACTCAATAGACGGTAAGACACTATTGTCAAAGTTATTCATCTCAAATGAAATAAGTCTACCAACCAAACTATCCAGAGTAACATTTTTATTTTCTACTGCTCTCATTTCTTGTATAGAAAATACTCTAATAGAATAAACAACAGTAAGGTTCTTAGGATTTTTCTTACTACTATTTCTTCTTCAAGTACACCTCCTACTCCTCGGATAGCATTGACTACCTCTTTGATTCTGCAGCTATACTAAGTGATGTTTTCTCCTTCTTTCATTCTTAGGTCATCAAACCTTCCTCTCAAGCTTTCTGCCTTAGCTCTTAGCACATTTACATCTCCTCCATGTACTAGCTTCAATGTGTCCCACATTTTCTTTGTAGTGGTGCATGTTTTGACATCTTCAAATTCAGTATTGGAGAGTGAGGAAGCAAGTTCTATCATCATAGAATTGTGTTCATGCTTTTCTCTCAATTAATCAAGCGTGTGAGGTCCAGTATGCAACACATATTCAGTATCCAAGTATTGAGTAACATCATTTCCTATACATGATAGGTGGAGTCTTATCCTGCTTTTCCATGATGCAAAGTTGTCTTTGTTCAACTTAGGCACATCCCTTTTTCTCATCTTGTGATCTTTAGCTTACGTCTTGAAACCTTCCTTCTAAGCACACAAAGCTCTAATACCAATTGTTAGAATAACTGAGAGTGGGGGCGTGAATCAGTGGCCTCAATTATTAATCCAATAAATCAACCCAAAACTTCATACCAAAATTATAAACCTATAGTTATCTTCAGTCCTACAAGATGTATGTCTTTAAATAATCTTATCAAATAACTACTGCTCGGAGTATACTGTTTATCTCTTTTTCTTAAGCTTTAATGAATAGCAGTCTAGCCTTTACCAAAATACAGTAAATAACTTAGTGTTTACCGATCAATCTTGTTTTAGTAATGTGTAAAAAAAACATCAAAGCAATGAACCATATACACATTTGACACGTGGATTTCTAACATGGAAACCTTGTTAGGGGAAAAAACACTTGGGACCGGTAACCCAAAATTTTCACTCTTCTGAAGTGAGCTCGGTGAAGAGTCAACCCTGTTAAAGGTTACAAACACACTGCTAAGTGTGACCTTGTTAGAGGATTTAAATATAATAGTTCGTCACTTGACATCTAGCATTCACTATGCTATCTTCATGAGAAACCTTTTGATACTCCTTGGGATGTATCTCAATATATAAAGGATTGTTAAATCCCAGTCTGTTAAGAGATTTTCTGAATCAATGGTTAAACTGAATCAGTATATGATCTGTCCATAAATACAACTTAATCTTGCAGATGTTTAGATATATTGTAAGCTCATAATACCTTTCTGATCAATGTTTCCCTTCAGTTCCTTTGCTCCACTTCTTTCTTCTCGGTGAATGTTGTTGCTTCTCTGTTGCTTGGTGTCCGCAGAAATCTTAGCTTTGTTCTTCAGCTTGTTTGATCAGGTCTGTATGAAGACTTTCTTATCTTCACTAGTATTCTCTTTAGAATCCTCTTCTATTCCCCGATTTCTTTTGAATTACTTTGTCTCTTTTATAGACATGATTTCACCATTTCTAAGTCCTTGTCTTTCTTGTTCTTGATGTGATCCACAATCTCGCCATTCTTGCTTTAAAGCTTGCTTTAGTTTTATCTTGCAGATTTCTTCTTGACAACTGGAGTAAAACTATCTTTAAAACTCTAGCTTATATCTAGCTTTTAACTGGTCGATGGAAACAATGTAATCAATCAGTTAACTCCATATTTACCTCCTGCCAGCTAAGTCTTTTGTCGTTTATGAACTTCAGTTTTGATCGATGTTTAACTCCTTGTTTGCTCGGTCTTGACTTCAGTTGTCCTCGGGCATCTCTGTCTGTCAGGGTTGTCTATCTGTCGGGCAACACTGTGACTTTCAGTTCTGCTCGGGTATCACTTTGGTTCTGCTCAGTAATGCTTTCTCGGGCATCTTGCTCGGGTATCATTATGACTCTTCTCGGGGTTCTCTATCTGTCGGTGTGCACTGTCTATCGGTGTTTGTTGTCACTTGGTGTATACTGAACTTTTATGCATTATTGATAACATAACCTTTATCTCTTTGGTTCTTTAAAGTCTTTGACAATATGTATATGACCAGTCAGATTATATCAAGTTGACATCAATGACAATACAATACATTATTTGATATAATGTCTTTCATTAACTTTCTGCAACTCGGTGATCATCAACTTAACATCTTCAAACATTCAATCAATTATAGTTCATCATGAACCATATCATGAACTCATTTAAATTTAGCAACTGCATACCTATAACAGTGGATAGGTCTTAGATCTAATATAATAGGTGTATTAATTTTACACCAACCTCAAAGATAATCCCATTCAACTTCAGATATCATTGAGAACAAACTAACTATATCTACACCTATGGACATGAAAATAAAATGATTTTGATTTGAATGATATTTGAAATAAACTTAGGAGAATCCATTGGATCAGTGCCTAATACTTAAAGCATAAAGTCAAGATTTAAATCACTAACACGTTCATATAACAAGAGTTACTCAAATCAGCTAAACTTCAACACTTAGGCTTTACACAAATGAATCCATTTGAACAATTACAAAACCATGCTTGTATATCCTTATCATTAACCCAGTCTCATAGAAATATGTATACAAGAAGAGGAAGTTTCAATTTAATTTTGTTTTAGACACTTGTTCTCTTCTCCATTTGATCTTTCACATCTAGTGTGACACTTGTCAATTAAAATCACAATATATGATTGTGAATTAAAAACTCCCCTAAAGCAGAAGAAACTAACCATGGGTAAAAGATTTACCTATTCTCATGCATTCAACTTATGTTTTACAAAAATCGCTACTTCCTAGTCAAAAATGTCCCTCAGCAATTGAAAACAAGTAACTTAATTACTTAAAAGTTGAAACATTTTGTAAATGTTTATCAATGAGTATTTTGTCCCATTATTACTCCTATAAAATCCTCTCACAATTTTACTCTTTAAGTATAAACATTTCATTTCTACCTTTGAGTGAGAATAATCATTCCTGTTTTAGGAAATTGTCTTCACCAGAATAATTATCTTTCCATTGCTTCTGTCACTCCTTTCATATTTGAAAATTTGTCAAATAATTGGGATAAAACAAAATCATTTCCATCCATTTGACAGACTAAAAACATTGTTTATAAGAGCTTTCATGTGGTCACACATCTCAATGTTTTTTTCCCTTCCTACTTCATCACGACTCTTCAAGATAGGTTGAGTTTTGATGTCTTATATGGTTTATCTTCATATGCGAACTTAAGTGTTTATAGTTATTGTTTTGGCTTATGAACTCTATAGGATTCGTTATGAATGCAAGGGTCCAAAAAATGACCATTTTGAGTTGCCCTCCCACGCATATTTCCTATTCCCCTTTAATCATTCACATTGATCACTATAAAATTTGTACAATTGATCTAATACCATTTCACAAATGTTCTCATAATTGACAAAATACAAAAAAAAAATGTCAAAATATACAATTTTTTTGTGGTTTTCCACCACAAAATATGCAGATCATGAAAACAAATGATAAAAAATTGACAAAAATTCATTATATTTTCTATTTTTTTATAACTAATCTTCATGAAAAATGCATCAAAAACTTAAAAAATGTCAGAATATGCAATTTTGGATGATAGGCCCGTCATGTCAATTCAGCAATTCTTTCGCTGACTCAAATTCAATGCGTTTCAGTAGACAAGTCTTTTTGTCAACTTGAGGACAATCTTGCAATCTTTTCATAACTAAAGGTATCCGTAGACCATGTGCACTTGTTTACTATCAATTCATTTCTGCATGACCGTTTTCAATCAATCTTCTTAGTGAAGTTCTTCTAAGTCCTTAGGTAGTCTATAAAGGAGATATTTTTTCCATTCATGTTTGGATTAATGAGTTGGCTGAAATGTTGGCTGGTAGCTATGATAGACTGCTATAATTGTGCTCTGATAGACTGCTATACGGATAAATTGTGAAGTGATGTCTAACTGAATGGGTTATGGTGATAGTGATTTCTTTTATAAGTTCACCTTCCACCGACCTTCAAGTTTTTAAAAAAAATATTTTCTTATTGTTTTGAAGAAAAATTAACTGATATATAATGTTAAATATTTTTTTTTTGTTGGAGGGTTCAGATCTGCGAGGCGCACGAAGCCTGTGAGCTACCAACCAGCGAAGCCAAATCCGGTTAAATATTTAGGAAAAATAATAGTTCATTTATGTGTGCAAGATATTGTATAATCTGAAATAACATTTGTTGGCTACTACCATTTTTTACATTTTTTAATCTGAATTTAAGCTTATTAATGTTGAAAGGCATTTTACAAAGACATTAAAGGGTGGAAGTTATTTTATATCAAGATGCATTTTACAATGACAATAAATGGTAGAGTGCTCATCTTAAATGTGATAATCATTTAATGTCAAAAATAGAGAATATGTAAAATTTATGTTCCATGCTTATAATAAATAAGATAACTCTAAAATAAAATGAAATATATAAAATAAATAAATAAGATACCTCTAAAATAAAATAAAATAAAATAATTCTAAGTTGATATCTCTATTAGAAAGAGGTATTTAAGATTTCTATAATTTTAGCTTCTTAAATAATTCCACCTAACTTGGTTTGCCTTATAATGAGCATCTTTCATGTGTCATCATACTATAAATATGATACCTTACCATTCACTTTATCCCATCTCAAATTCTAAAGCTACTTACTCATAAATTTACCAGAGGAAGAACAATGGCTACCTCTGTTGTAAAGGGGAGGTAATAGCTCAAATTTTTTTCCCTGTTATTTCTACATCTTTCAGATAGCAATTCAAAGATTCTGTCCGGTTTTAAAATTGTTGAAATATTTAGTAATTTTTCTTACTTACACAGTTTTATGTTTTTAGATTTTTTTGTTTTATTTCTAATAATGTACGATTTGTTTCATAAGTTTCTTGAAGTCTTTTGATGTATCTAAGATTTCTATATGATGAAGCGATTGTAATTTATTTATCATCAGTTAATCTGATCCGCTTGATCATTTGATCAAGAAATTCTTGTAATCGCTTGAATCAATAAAATAAATTATCTGTATTTCAATTTTATACATCTTTCCAAAGCACAGATTGGAGGGGAAGGTTGCAATAATCACAGGAGGAGCATCAGGCATTGGAGAAGCCACAGTTCAGCTCTTCACCAAAAATGGAGCCAAAGTGATAATAGCAGACATTAAAGACAATGCAGGCCACAAGCTTGATGAATCTCTGTCTCAGTGGGCAACTTATATTCACTGTGATGTGAGCAAAGAGGAGGATGTGAAAGCAGCAGTGGATTTGGCCATGCAAAAGCATGGACAACTAGACATTATGTTCAACAATGCAGGCAAGGGAGATGGGCATAAAACCAGTGTTGCAGATTATGAGATGGAGCAGTTTGAAACCACCATGAATGTGAATGTAAAGGGAGTCATGCATGGCATTAAACATGCAGCTAGTGTGATGATACCCAACAGAAAAGGGTGCATAATTTCCACAGCCAGTATTGCAGGGGTGATGGGAGGCATAGCACCATATGCTTACACTGCCTCAAAACATGCAATAATTGGGCTGACTAAGAATGGTGCAGCAGAGCTTGGGAAATATGGTATCAGAGTGAATTGTGTTTCTCCTTCTCTGGTTGCAACTGGACTTTTGATGGAGTTTGTGGGGACAGAAGATAAGGATGCAGTGGAGAGCTGGGGTAGTAGTGTGAGCAACTTGAAGGGAGTGGTTCTTAAGGCAGAGGATGTTGCAGAGGCTGCTCTGTTTTTGGCCAGTGATGAGTCTAGATATGTCAGTGGCCATAATCTTGTTGTGGATGGAGGTTTCACAGTTGTCAACCATGACTGGGGATTGTATAAGACATAAGGTTAACACTGTTTGTTTATGGATTTGATTATTTCAGATTTTTGGACATTAACATTTCGGATCACACTCTATGATCTACCATCAGAGTTTGGATGGATATTCAGCTCTTGAGATCTTATAGTGGTAAATTAGAGGTCTATGAATCAATAGTATAATTATAATAATATATTTTAATATTTTTTAAAGTACATTTTCTTGTTGTTATTATCAAATATTGAATAAAAATAGCCTTTTTAGTGATCTATATGCTAAAGTTTCATGTTTATTGATTTTTAGCTAAATAAAATGGTTGTATCCTACTGATTTTTTGAATTTGTCAGTTATGGATGGTTAACATAAATAGAAATAAAAATCATATAAGATCATATTTATAATGATTGTCTAACTTTTTCAAAATTATTTGATCTTTTTGTAGTGTACAGTAGAGGGCAATAAAGAGGCATGTACTTAGGGCATGTCCCTATGCGGCTGCTTAGCTTATTTTGGCTAGCAGGTGCTGCTCCACGATAGTAGGAGAAGATTCCAATTTATCCTTTCCGGCTAATTAAAAATTTGCATGGGAACACTCCCACTGCTTAAAATTAAGCATAAATTGCACTTAAGCAGCCGCATGGGGACATGGGGTTACATTATCTTTTTTGATTGTTTTGATATGTTATCATAAAAAAATTAATAATAATAATGATTTTAGTGATCTACATGCTATAATCTTTAAACTAAGATAGTTGTATTCAAATTTTTATCTATATTTTTAGAATTTGTCTTTTATATGTGAATGGTGAATAAAAATAGAACTAAAAAATATATAAGATAATATTTATAATGTGATTATTTTCTTAGAATGATTTGATCTTGTTTTATAGTGAATAACAATAGGACAATGAGGAGGCATGTATTCACATTGAAAAAGAAAAATCCACACAGCTATAATTGTTTTTGTATTTTTGTCTCATACATTAAAGATATAGTTTGAGTCTAGGACACTCTCATGCTTACACCTCTTTCCTATTGATTGCCTAGGGCATTGGTCCTATTTTTATATTTTAAAAAAATATTCAAACCTTCCAAGGTTACCAAAGCCTTATTTAGTATGTTTGGTAAAAGATTTTAGACTTAGTTAAAAAACCTGTGATTGCTAAGTGTTTTTTTATTCAATTCATATCTCCCTTTAATATTTTTATCTTGAAGAAATTATACTTGGTTCATCTGGTTAGATCCATTGGTTGTTACTTCTATCCCTTGGGTTGAAACTTCTCATAAAGTAAATAAATTTGCAAAATGACCTTCTCCACTAATGGTTGTTTTGTTTTAGATAACTATTAATGATTCTTTCTAGGGAAATCTTGGTGTAACTAGGATTGGGGGGTCATATGCATGATAGCTATTGTTTTATTCATCTCTTTTTTCTTTTGTTATAAGGTTTGGTGCTAATAACTTAATAGAGGATTGTGCTATCCTCGCAAATTTAGATGGATATTGTGATTTGAGTTGGAAATAAGTTATCTGTGAGATGGATTTCATGACCTTGGTTTCTCTTTTATTCAAAGGGAATTTTCATAACTCATCTTGGAGGTTAGTGTCTTTTGTAGAGAAAATTATTAGGCTTTCCTAGCATTTTTATTCCCTCTCCTTTGTTCGTATTCCTTTTAAATGGAATAGTGTTCCAAAATATTTACTTAAATGGGCTTTTGAGGCTAATCATAGATCTAGTGTTTTTTAATAGGAGTCTCTATCCTCTAATAAATCTTCATAGTTTCTAAATGTAGTATTTTAGAATGGGAGTCCTTATCCTCTAATAAGTTTTCATAGTTTCTTAAACTTCTTCAAGATGGTTTGAGTTGGCCACTGCTAATTTTTCTTCAAGGTTTCTTGGTTTGTGAATATTTTGTTTCCTTTTTTATATTGGAGGTGAGAGCACAGAGAACTTCTTTTCACTTTACTTACAATCGTTGTTGTTTGAAATTTCTGGTGTTTGGTCTTTCCTAGCTTCTTAATTAATTAAGGAATGAAACACCATGATTCTATGTTAAGTTGTAGATTTTATTTGGATTGAAACTGTTGATATATTAGTTGATATGTCATTGGTCAAATATTATTTATGTTTCTTTTTAGATTTTTTTATTAACAATAACTTAAGGAAGTAATTTATGTGGATCACATTAATATTGTATTTTATTAAAAGAAAATAAGAAGTAATATGGTGTATAGACTGTATTGATTTTTTATAAAGTTAAAAATATATTAATAAAAAATATCTATAGGTCAAGAGTACAAATGAGAAAGATATGAAGTGCACAAGGAACAATGACTAAATAGAACACAAATATGAAATTAAGGAAGTCCATCTAAATGATAGTTGAAACTCACATAAAAAGTATTATCAAATATTCTTGTATAGTGTCTTCCATAGAAAAGCCTAATATGAATTTAATGGAAAATATGGAAAGATACTTGAACCAAGGTCTATAGCATAACCTGACTATAATTTTAAGGCATTAAAATTAGTATTAGTTCCAATTAGAGAAGACAAATTTTCTTCTGAAATGAATAATCTTATATCACCATCCATTGTGATATTGAAGATGAAATTGTCAAAATTGCCCAACAAATCATTAAGAGAGCACACAATATGCATCAGTTTCCTACGATTTTCCTCATATTCATGAACATTCATGTAAATAGAACCCATATAATGCTAAAGAAAAGGTAAAATACTATTAGAGGATCTTAGTTAATTACTATTCACAATCTTTCTTTAAATTGGACCCAAATGGATCCCATGGCTACTATAGCGAAAGTCATGAATTTTTAGATAAGTTAGGATTATCAAAGGATGTCTTTCTTTTACCCTTCCACACTAAAGAATAAATGGAAACCTATTCACATAAATCATAACTATTTTTTGATTCATTTTGTCTCTTTGTGTGAGTTGTTTTGAAAATGTAAGATGGAATTAGGAGGTATACCACCTTTGACAATAATCACTAGTTTGTTCTGAGATTGAGGGAAATCAAGACAAATATTCACAACAATATTAGGCTTTGCAAGTTCTTTATAACCAGTCACATGTATCATGTTGATCATTTTTTTGCAAAGGGTTAGTTTAGGATATGTAGAGGATGAATCAGTAGAGATGAAATGATCATGGGTTTTTTTTAACATATCAAAGTCATCACTACTAAATAACTCATCAAAGGCATTAAAATCTTGTAAAAATAGATCTAGCAAATAACATGGAAAAAGCCAATGCCCTGTTTGTTGGACTAGTTTTGGCAAAGATTTGTAGTTTTCAGCACATCCAAGTGGAAGGTGACTCTCAGGTTATTATAAATGCATGTATCAAAAGAGAATCTCATAATTGGAAGCTAGCTTATATACTTCAGCAAATTTGGACTCTATTAGATTCTTTCGATGAGGTTTACATATCCCACACTCTGCGTGAAGGTAATACACTAGCAGATCATCTGGAAAACTTGGGATGTGATGGATTGGTTATTAAAACATTAAACCCAATTGATTTTATTAACAAAAATATCAAGTTGCAAAGTTTGAATTTGAAAGATAAAACCTTAGGTATGGGGAAGCATGTGCTCACAATGAAGAATGATTAGGGATGACAGTGCCTCTAGATTGAGAGTGATTTGTCACTATCATATGAGATGTTCCAATTAGTACACAGAGAGTGACTTGATGTTCCATATGATCCATATGTTGTGTCGGGTCCATACAATATAAAAATCCAATTCATACCATTTCGTGGGAGGACATTTTAAGCAATGTACGAGTGGGAAGTGAAATTAAGATTAAATTGCAATTAGTCCAGTTCCCACATATCAAATGTATGTCTTTCATGTGAGTTGATGCCACGTGGAATATAAACATATGTTTTAATAATTATCCCCATTATATGATGATTTGATCTTATTGTTGAGTCTATGCGAAGTAGATTGCGCCTGGATATGATGGGACTCTTGGTATGACGGGATATGAATGCCACATTCCATGGGCATATTATAAACAAGCTCCTCTTTCATATCCAATTTATTGTGTTGAGGTTTTATGTAGTATGACGGTTAACTCAGAGTTTCGCCCATGATGTGATTCATGTGGATTACTTCATGACGAATTGTTGCCTCACAATTACAAAAAATTTCTTTTACCAGAAGAAACAGAAGTCCCATGCCTTGTGTTGGTAGTATTTCCAGTTTTGGAGCTTGCCAAAAAAAATTTGAAGTTCTCAGTCATATCCATGCCCAAATGATGAAAATCTTGTCTAATGTTGTCGAAATCCCTTTGCAAATAATGACCTTCTAGCCAAAAATTAAGAAAGAGTGTAAAACCCTAAGCCCTGGGTTAAATTTTCATGCATATCCAAGAAAACCCCTAGTTCTTCGAAATCCTTTATATTTTGTTGTTACTTTTTCAGAGAAAACCCAATCACTTAAGTCATGTGCTTATTTTATATTATACATGTAATTCGTGATGCCTTGTTATAATTTGACAATATTGTTTTTTCTTTTCAAGACTTGGCAATTTCCTTTAGTCATGTTATCTCTATAAGAAATGAATATGCTTCTAGTGCTTATGAGATTTCACGTGAGCCATAGATACAGATCTTGATCCTGTGGTTGGCAGAGAGTCTCTTTGAAAAAATGGAGTTAGAGAATTTCTTTGGCGACTTCGAGTTTACTCAGTCGTGATGTCTCGAAAGGTGATCAAAGTTACAAGTTGGGTTAAGATTAGTTTGAAGTTTCATGCAGTCGCGTAATCGCGAAGAGAAGCAAGAGTTAAGTTAAAAGATTTGAGATTAAGCGATAGCTGTCGATTTAAAATATAATCCTGCGGTGGTCATGAGGTCTCGAAGAAAAGTCCTGGGTTAATAAATTTATCAGTGACTTTGAATTTTCTCAGTTGTGATGTCTCAAAAAGAAAGCAGAGTTAACAGGTTGGTTAAAATCCTTCAGTCGTGTAGTCTCTTTTAAAATCAATGGTTAAGTTAAAGATTGAGAGATTAAGCGACTGTCGTCAGATAAAAGATACATCTTATGGCTAGCGTGAAGTCATCTTAGAAGGTCAAGTATTCAAAGATAGGCTTAGTGATTCAGCGATGGTGATTCAGATTGGGACACATGGCTAAACCTTTCAAAGACCTGTGTTAGTCAGGAAGTCTCGAAGCAAACCAGAGATAAAGAATTTCCTTCCGCAACATGCAGACTGCTTAAGTCATGAAGTCTCAAAGTAAGTTTCAATTAAGTGAAAAGCTAACAAGATTACCCACAAGCTATTAGATTAAAAATAGATCCACGTTAGTCATGAAGTCTCAGATAAGAAAGAGAAAGTACAAAAAGTAATCGAGATTACACGTGGGTCGTTTGATTGAGAAATGATCGTGTGGTAGTCGCGTAATCTTGAAAGAAACTCAGGGTAAATGAATTCTTAAAGTGACAAGGAGATTACACAGTCACGTAGTCTCTAAAAGGAACCCAAGGTCTAAGATGAGTTATTAAAGCTTTAGTTACGGAGTCTCGAAGAGAATGAGAGTTAAGTCATTTCACTCAGCGATTAAGAGATAACCGTTGATCAGAAAGATGATCATGTGGTGGTCATTAAGTCTTAGTAAATAACTAGAGTTAAGGATAAATCTCCACGACAAAGAGATTACACATTAGCGCGGTCGCTGAAGGAAACCAAAGTAAGAATAAGGTAAGATGTGAGGTTTTCTCCGTGCCATGTTATGCAGTTTCTAGCCAATAGGAATGAAGAGATTATGATAGCGTGTTTAAAAGGTTGCTGAGTTGTTTTGAAAGAGCCAATAGAATCAAATCTTGATGTCTTTTCGAATATAATAAGGTTTTTATAAGAAAAATAATCATTCAAAATTGATCACCTGTCAATTTGAAATGCCATGGCTAGGAGCAAGAATTGATTTCACAGCATGTAGAAGTAAAGACAGAAAAGAATGAATTGTGAATTCATGAATTGCGAAGATATTAATGTATTAATAAGCATTATTGTTATTCATTTTATCTTACCAGTTTCCAAGTTTCCAGAGCTCAAAATTTGCATAGGTGATTAGCATTTTTCAGTAAGAACTGAGTTATCAGGATTTGCAGAGTGAACAATGAAGTTTTTAATTTAGAATCCACAGAGTGATTATCAGTGTTGAAGGGGTTGATTTTTAAAGTGATTTACAATTGAAAGAGAGGATTTTGAGTAGATTTTTTTCAATATCGGTAAAAAAGGAAAGTTGGTCAATTATAATTTACACCAAACAGTATGAGAAGAGCAATGAGTGTCGCCTCTATCAGTGGGAAGAGTGGGGATGATGATGACCTCAAAGGAAAGAGGAACTATTCAGAAGAGTTCATTCAACTACTCCCAGGCTCCAATCAAGGGAAAAAGGTAAACGATCAATACCTAAGAGATAATTATGCATATGTTAGAGATGCTAAAACACCAGACTATGTTGGTTATCACTTTTTTAGTTATTTCCATAAAAATAGTGATGGCCCTATGCCCATATCAAACCCCTAGACCAATGGATTAGCTAAGTTAGTTGTCCCTGATGTATTTGTGGATGTAGACTTGATACAAGAGTTAGGCAGTAGATATGGCATTGTTTCAAAGACCATCAAGAAAGATGATGGCATTGTTTTAGTAACCTTAGATCGAGCTTCATTTATGAAATCTTTTGATATATAAAACCCCTGTTCCACAGTGATAAATTTGAAAGCCCTAGCTGCTAGATATACCAGAGGTTGGTATTATAGCTAAGTTGATCCAAGCCCATACGCCTAAGGGAACTAGGAACTTAATTTCACCTATCCCAGTGATCCTTCACCATACCTTTATAAAGACCTAGCTTTTTACATGAAATACATCTCATATTCCCTTTGCAAAGTCTTAGGTGTAGACAGTGGAAGGGAAAGAGTATCATTAGACATGTTGATGATAATTCTATAATTACAGATTCCTTATGTGAGTATTGATTATGATTACATTCAGTATGTAATCGACAAGATGTACCAAGGATTTGTTGATATTCAGAACAAGGTAGGAAGCCCTAAGTTCATGCAGTATTCATTGCTTATGCATCTCATTATGTTCTACAACTTCAACATTATGAACCAATCAAATTTGCAACTTAAAAGATTCTATCATGAACAGATCAACCCTGTACGATTATGGTTAAGGGTATGGAATTACACTCCTAGGGAAAATGATTTTTGTGCATTTGAGAATTGGGTAATATACCCATTATTGAGCAATCTAGGGGTGGATATGACTAGACTTCCAGTGAAGGTGTTACAATTATTGAGACCTTTCCAATTTGTAGACAAGTGGAATGGAGATCATAACTAGGGTGACTTCTATTGTCACCAAAATTTCACATTCATCATATTATATGGTTGTTCACAGCCACCACATATCTTTCCTTATAGAGAGCCACCCAGAATTGCAATCATGGAGTTTCTGTGGCAAATTATGTTAACAGGTAGGGAGCATTTAGCTTCACACGGGAGATGGACTTTTACACCAAGGCAGTTCCTTGCCTCTGATTTCATAATAGGAAAGACGGCCTATGACCCTGTAAATGGATGGTTGAGGCACTTCAGGATGAATGTTTCCCTATATAGATATATTGAAATAGAGGGCTTTATAAAAAGTTCCAAAAATATTTTAACACCCACCATTTCGATTACCAAAAGGCATTAGCCCTGTGAGGAAGAGGATTTGATTAGAAACATCCTTCAAGAGGATGTAATTTCAGCAAAATTGAAAAAATATCATGATTTGATGGATTTGGAGCAGCAGTTAAAGAAGAAAGGGATCTCATTTGGTGGATATTTCCCCGGTATGCCCTATTTTCAAAGATTAGAGAAGATGATTGAGTCACATGGCATACTCAGTAATCAAATTGAAGAGCAAATTGAAGACAAGGACAGAGGTCCAAACAAGCAATCATCATCAGAGTATAGCAGTAGCTACTCCATACATACCCCACTACCCCAGGATCATCCACCTCATAATGAGGAAAATATAATTGATTTGACAGAAGGATGTGAGGCTGAGGTGGATGTAGAGCCTCCATAATAAAAACAAAGAGTGGAAGCAGGGGAGCCTTCTGTTGCAAAAACACAGAAGAATAAAAAGGATAAAATTAGTTCCCTATTCATAGGGACTAGTGCTTATGATCACCAACTAAGAAAAATGATAAGAGAGGGAAAGAAAAAGAGGGAGGACATTGATGACAATGTTGAGATGTCCCTCATACTATGCCAAGATGAAAGGGAATTACAACAAGAGGAGTTCCTGAAAGATGATGAATTTATCAAGACCAAGGAGTTCAAGGATTTCCTTATATGGGCTAAACAAGAGCAAGTTGGAGCACAATTGAAATCACAAGGAGGAGAGGCCATTACAAGTGAAGCATTACAGGCCCTCCAATCATATGACCCAGAGTCTGAGAATATGACTCCTGATGAGGCCAGACAACTTGTGAAGTCAAGTGGTATGTTACTGGTAGAAGGATGGGACCTAGCTTTAGCCTTCATTATTGATCAAATTAGAAGGCATCCAGATGTCAAGATCTCTACAGAGACACAAATAGGAGAGATGATCAAAGGGTGTGGTTATTATTCTAATTCTCAAACCCTGGCAATGTGGTCTCTGGATCCTAAGAATCAAAATCCATCAATGATCAATGTCCAAGAGAAGATGGAGGGAGAAAACATAATATGGTTTGTCCATAACATAGGAATACTAGAAATTTCCTAGGCCTTGACCCATTTTTCTCACCTAAATGAGGAAAATGTGGTACAGATGTCTAATAGATACCAAAAAATGTTTGATGAAACAAGCCTCATTGCCAAAGACAGAGAACTAGGTCTGATGAAGATTAGTGCAATGGAAAAGATAATTGCATAACTAACTCAAAAGCTACAAGAAGTGCATGAAGTTGCTCCTACTTCACCTAAGTAGGTTATAGATGTTGAGATCTAGATTGAAGATACATGGTATGTTGCATCAGAAATAGAGCAGGTAATTAAGGAGCATAATGAAGTTGTTTTGGGATCCCTAATGAAAATTTTACAGCATAGGGTAGATATTTTAAAAGATAAAGTTGATATAGTATATGGTGCCTATGGCAAATTGCCTGGCCTACAGGTTGAAGTGAACAATTTTGTGTCAATTTTGAACCCCTACTTTGCAACATGGTCAGTTAGGATTGGGTTATTTGAGAGGTTAGCATCATTGCAGCCATTGAGATCAGATTTTCTAGAGATTGTAACCCAATTTGGAGATGAGATAGAACAGATTGGGGTGACCTTGTCCTTTTTCAAAGGCAAGGCAAATTAGATAGAGGCTAGAATTAATATGTTTGGGCCTGACTACAATAAATTTGTTCCTTCAATCAAGACAGAGCACAATCAGATCAAGCCATTAGGAGTATGGAGCACTGAGTTTGACACTTTACTACATAATAAAGAGGTATATATTTCTGACAATGGCGAATTAGATATGGAAAGATACAATAAGATTTTAAATGAGGTCTTTAAGGCCGAAATAGATTTTAATAAATTTATAACACATGTCAAGAGCATTACAGATGCTAGATGGGAGAGGCATAAGGCACAACTTGAAAGCATTCAAAGATTTAATTGGCCTATAGAGGATGATGTCACAGCATGGGATGTTCTTACAAAGCCCAAGAAAAAGAAGCCTGCCACTGTTGACCTTGACATTATTGATGAAGAGGAGAAGGACACCTGGCACCTGATCTTTGAGCACAGGGAGGTTAGTCATCTGAAAGATAAGTGTATGTTAGCCTGTAATGGTGGTCACTTAATCTCACTACAACTATTGGAGGCTATCCAGAACATATTCAGACAAAGGTGCCAACAAACAAAAGATTTCAAAGATTTGATTTGGATGTATTCCTATTTTTGCCATCCACCGCTTTGTCTCTTCTTGTCTATTGTCCTCTTTTCATTTTTTAGGGTTAGGTCTTAAACCATCCGAAGCTTGTCGTATCCTTAATTTTGAAGGATTCCAAGATGGTTTTAGACTATATATAGAGCATTTTGTAACTTTTTAGAGATGATGAAATATAATTACAAGGCAGACTACTAAATTTTGTCTGAGCCTCTATACATTTTGGCCTATTGAATGTATTCTGAAGCAGTTAGACATCAATAAAATGCATTTCAATCTCTATTCTATATCTTGTGTTGTCTCTTTTTATTTATGTTCAATCTCTTATTTGTTTAATTTTCAAGGCATTTAAATATATTAATTACAAGGTGATTTTGCGGTCATTTGTGAGGTCCTTCAAGGAAGGAGTAATTCTTTCAGATGATCCCAAAGAGCTGAAAATTGGTATTAAGATTTGATAAAAAAAAATTGTAGGAATGAATGGATAGTCTGTAAGGCATTCTATCTAGGTTGTATGTACTTTCATTAATCACCTAATTGTGGATTTGAATTTGAGATTGACTCATTGCTCATAGGATTAGGCACTGGTTTATGGTTAGGCAAGTATTTGTTCATCATCCAATATTTAAGATGAATCAATCAATTACACTTCATTCATAAAAAATCATATATTTGCAAGTAATTATATTACATGATACAATTCAATTTGTTGATTCCTTCAAGAGAGAATCACTAGGTTAACCCTCCTAAGTTCATAAAACTACAAAAGGAAGAAGGATGAGAATCCTTATCATTTTACTATTTTCTATTGTTGAGATAATGGTTTATCTTATTAAGCTCTGTATCAAATTAATTACAGTCATTTGCATAGCTTTCTATCTATTGATACAGTAAAAGGAAATTGGCAATCTAGTAAAAGACCTAGTCCACTGTAATAGATACTGCATGTTAGTAATCATTCAAAGGTAATACCTGCCTAAGATTGTGGAGCTCAAAAAAGGAGGATATTATCCAATCCTTATCAATTAGGCTTTCTCTTATAGAGAAGTAAATTGGAAATATATAGAGAAAGAATTCATACTATTTTAAGGTTCTTGCAAGAAAAATCCTTAACAAATTGCGACTCTACTGGGGATAGAGATTATAAAGTCTTGTCGAACTAGTCAGAATATCTCTGGTGCTTTAAAAGTTTAAAATCAAACATTGCAGTTGATTTTTCCCATCCGAGTCTCCTAACAATCTGGCGACTCTACTGGGGATCAAAAGTAAAAACTTGAAAAGAATCTTTTAAGGAATCTATGGTGTTTTAAAAAGCTAAATCAAGTTTACAGTTGAGTTTTCCTATCTAGGTCATTCTTGTAGTATTCATATTTCCCAAACTTGTGTTGGGTGGCAATTCTAAAGGAAAATCTCTATAATCAGTACAAAGGTGAAACATTTATACAAATTTTACAAATATGAATACTAGGTAAAGAATGAGAGATAATCCTAAAGTTGAGTTGGACATTGGAATCCTAACTAATTCAAGAACTAAGATGTCTTGGAGAGAGAAGAAGAACCAAGCCAATATTAATGACTCTTCTCCAAGAAATGAAGAGAACAACACTAGAAGGAAGGATACAAATCAATCCAGTCATGAGGGGAACACCTCAGAGTATGAAGAATCCCCTGACCTTGGATTAGAAACATATGCAATTACTACTACTTCTACTAAAAGAGAAGGAATTGACACTATTAGCTCAGACTATGAAGTTCCTTCTGATGAGCTTGTTGAAGAGGAAAGAATCGTCATGAGGCAGTTAGCCCTTATTCAGCAAAAGAAAAGAGAAAATGATCTTAAAAATAAAAAACATGAGCAAAAGGATGTTGATAAGTTTAGAAGAATATGTTAAAGGCATCTAGCTGCAAAAAATGTTGAGAGGTCTCGTAGAGACCATGAGACTTCAAACACCCACAAAGGTTTAGGTCCTCAAACCTTTAGAGATAAAGGAAAAAAGAAAGTTACTGAAAATGAAGTTGAGGAACCAAAAACTCATAAAATTTTGACTGAACAAATTTCTAAGCTAGACATTGACCTTGAAAGATCAAGAAGGGAGAAATAAACTATGGAAAAGATGCTAAAAAAGGCAGAAGTTGAAGCTTCTACCTTGCAGATGAAGAAAAAGATTAACTTTTTGCAATCTTCTAAATATTCTTATGCTGGTGGTGAAAATACTACATCTTCAAAAGCTAAGACTGCCTCTTTCCAGGAGGATGAAAAATTTCAAAAGAGGCCATTGCATCCAAAAAGGTACAAGCAATTCACTTTTATTGGTATTCCTGGTTATCCTAATGCAGTTCCTAATGATATTGGAGAAAAACTCCCTAAGTTTTCAGCAAACAATGTTATTTTTTGTGAAGTTCATCTAATAAAATTTATAGATATCATAGATGATTTAAATATTAATCATGAAGATGTTCTAATGAAGCTATTTGTTCAATCCCTAGTAGAGGATGCTAGCGAATGGTTCAGAAGATTGTCTAATGGTTCTGTAGCATCTATGGAAGAATTAATAGATTTGTTCAAAGACCAGTATGGTAACAAAACCAATGAAGGGTTCTTGCTAAATGAATTCAATAACATAAAAAGGAATTTTAATGAAGAGGTTACTGAATTCAACACAAGATTTCAGAGATCCATGCACAAGCTCTTTCAAAAAATCAAACTGGATGAAAAGGTATGTTTGGTTACATACCTAAATGTTTTTTATTCAAAAATGGGTTATGCTCTTAGAGATAAAAATCCTAGAAGTCTAACAGGTGCATATAAAATAGCAGTAAACATAGAGATGAACATTAGGGTATCAAGGGAAATGGGTAGAAGGGATGATGCTCATTTTAGTAGGAGAAAAGAACCTAAATATAAAGAGTACAAGACTCAACAAAATAACATACCATCCTAAAACAATAACTATAACCCATAAATAGGGATGTAGAATCATCCCTATGGTACCCAGTTCAAGGATAGAAAGCCTATTGCTCAACCAAGAAAAGATAAACCAGAAAATAGGACCCTTGACCCACTACATAAAAATTTTGTGAATATGTGTAGTGACACTTACTAGTGTGAGGCTTGTCAAGCCCAACACAACCCTGATTTTTGTATTGTAGCCTTGGATATAAGTGCTAATGAAGAGAAAGAAGGTGAAGAAGATGAGCTATGTGATCACAATAGATGTGATATGACTAATTCTTATACATGCTCTGGTATAGATTCTGAAGAAGAAGTTGAGAACCATGACATGCATGGTTCACAAGGAAGAACAAAGGTATATCACCAAAAAGTCCTATCTGATAGTGATGAAGAAGTTGATGTTGTAAGATGTTATGCACAAAGTAGTCAAGGATCTACCATCATAAGAAAAACCTTTGATGAAGAAAAGGATAGAATCATTGTTGATCTAGTGAAAAAAGCAAGAAATAACTACCACTTAAGAAATAGAGTTGTGGGTAATCTGGGTAGTCAGCCAGCAGACATCTTCATTAAAGAAAATAAGATAGATGCCAAGTATATACCAAAAAGAGATGGACCTAGGGAAAATGTAAATAAACCTAAGGTCAAAATTGTAAAAAAATCTAGAGATCCAAAAGATGTACATGAAGGAAAAATTAAAGTGCCAGAAGCGAGTGCTTCTTCTCCCAAGGTTGAAAATAAGAAATCCAAGAAGGAGGACCCTACTCTAAACATTCAAAAGGAAAATAATATCAATATAGAAAAACCAAAATCCTCTAATGTGAAATATACTCTAGTGGATATAGGCCAATGCTTATCTCAAATGACTGTCAAGGTCCCATTCCTAGAAATGATGAGGATAAAAGAACACAAAGAAATGGTCCTTTCAGTATTGAACAATGTCTCACCAGTGAAACCTCAAAAAATAGAATATGTTGAAAATAAATATAACAAGAAGGGAAAGGAGCCTGAGGGGATGATTTTTGAGATCCCTCAAATTTATTTTAACACAAATACTTATGCATGGGTTGTTGATCCCTTTTTCCTAACATTGGTAATTAATGGTAAGATGCTCAAAAATTACATGATAGATTCACGAGCATCTAATATTGTCATGCATGAAGAAATCATGAGATCCATGGTATTGCAAGTAGATACTCCTCATGGGAGGTGTCAAGCAATGGATTCAAGAGATATCCCTATTGTTGGGACCATTGAGGCCTTACCTTACAAATTAGCTATATGCCCTGATACAGTATTGACAATGAGTGTACTAGTGGTTGATATCCCACCACATTATGGCATGTTGTTGTCCAGAAAATGGAGTGCTTCAATGGGGGTAGTATTCAGTGTGATTTATCTTATGCCACTTTCAATATTGTTGGGAGTAATGTAAAGGTTTCCAGAGAAGTTAGGAAACCTCATATGATTGAGTTGCATGAAGATACTAATATTAACTACTGTGTTGATATTGATATGGAGAATTTCATAGTGAAAAGGAATGTTCATCAATGTAAGATTGTTGATCCTTTAGTGAAGGAATTAACTACAAAGAATGATGGTTTATGGAAAATTATTTTGATGTAGCTTGTTCTAAAGAAGGATCAGGATCAGGAGCTGGATTTTTACTTATCTCTCCATCAGGTACAACATTTAAATATTATTTATTTTTATCCTTCTAGTGTACAAACAATACAACAGAATATGAAGCTTTGTTTTTAGGGCTAGACATTGTTGCTAAACATGGAATAAAATGTTTGAAATTTTATGGTGACTCAAAGTTAGTGGTAGCCCAAGTCAGGTCCAAATATGCTGTGAAAAATAATAGATTGAAAATGTATGAGCATGCTATTTGGGACCAAATTGAATCGTTCGATGCCTTCAATATAAATTGGATAGAAAGGTCTAAAAATATTATGGCAGATTTCTTAGCTAATGTTGCTTTAAAAACTGATGATTTGACCTTAAATGGGGTATCAATAGTTGAGATTAAGACAAGACTAGTTGTCCCTGACAATATTTAAAACTGGAAATTATTTGAAGATGACCGAGACATCCTTAGATTTATCCAATTCCTAGACCATTATGAAGACCAGCACATAGATTGCAATGACTTACTTGAGGTCATTGATGGCAGGGATTGTGTTTTGGGGGTTAGGTCATCCAAGTAAGTTCTAATCAGATTCCTAATGGATTGGTAGAACTAGAAGCATTGTTTAGTGATCAGAGTGAACATTCATCAAGAATAAGAAATGCTAAAATTGAGGATTTAGAAGAGATAGATTTAGGATCAGGGACCACTCCTCAGATTGTTTATATTAGAAAAGGATTGGATTCCCATGTAAGAACAAATTTGATAAAATTATTAAGAAAACATAAGCATGTATTTGCATGGTCTTATGAAGATTTAAAATCTTATAAGGAAGACCTTTTCCAGCATGAAATCCCATTAAAAACAGATGTAAAACCATTTAGACAAAAATAGAGACCCATTAATCCATTATTGGCTCCTAAAATGCAACAATATTTGATGAAACTAAAAGATGCAGGAATTATCCAGCCTATCAGACATTCAACTTGGGTTTCTAATCTAGTACCAGTGAGAAAAAAGAATGGTGATATAAGATTATGTGTTGATTTTAGAAATCTGAACATTGCATCCTTGAAAGACAATTATTCTCTACCTAATATGGAGGGAATGTTACATAAGGTTACTGGTTGTGAGTTATTATTGATGATGGATAGCTTTTCAGGCTACAACCAGGTACTTGTAAAAGAGCTAGAATAGTTTAAGACTACATTTACTACTCCTTGGGGAACTTATGTATATGTTAGAATGTCATTTGGACTAATAAATGCAGGAGCAACTTTTTAGAGAGCCATGGATGTTGCATTCAAAGAATTTATTGACTTATTCATGGTAATCTACCAAGATTACTTGACTACATTTTCTAAGAGAGCAAGGGATCATTGTGAACATCTAGAAATAATTTTCAATAAAGCTTTAGAATATGGTGTCTCACTAAATCCTGGAAAGTGTCAATTTGCAGTCACAGAGGGAAAGTTACTGGGACATATAGTGTCCAAAGATGGATTAAGGATTGACCCTGAAAGGATAGAAGCTATTCAAAAGGTCACTTCTCCAAGGAATATCAAAGGTGTGCAATCTTTCCTAGGAAATATCAATTTTGTCAAAAGATTCATTACAAATTTTGCTGAAATTGTCAAACCAATTATTAAGTTATTGAAGAAAGATGCAAAATTCTAGTTGAATGAAGAAGCTCAACTAGATTTTGAAATAATTAAGAAAGTAGGTCAGGAGGCACCTATCTTAAAATCTCTTGAAAATAGTAAGCCTTTTTCTTTATTCTCATTTGCATCCTTTCATACTATTGTTGTGGTTCTACTTCAAAAATATGAGGAGGGATTTGAGCATCCTATTGCATTTTTTAGCAAATCTCTTCAAGCTGCAGCGATAAACTATGAAATGATGGAGAAGCAAGCATATGCTTTGCTGAAAGCTCTGAAATCATTCAGAACCTATGTGGTTTGTGCCAAAGTACTTGCATATGTACCTCATTCAGCAGTAAAGGACATACTTACTCAATCAAAAGTGACTGGTAAGAGATGTAAATGGATTAATAGAATTCAAAGGTTCAACTTAGAAATCCATATTACCAAATTGGTAAGGGGACAAGGTCTAGAAAAACTTATGGCAGAAGAAAACCTAGAATTGGTACAAGTGAATAACATAATGATGCAGGATTCAACAGTAACAAGTATTGAGAGACATCCCTTCTATGTTGACATCATGTATTATCTTAAGAATGCCAAGTATCCTAAAGTTATGACAAACAATCAAAAGAGGAATCTCATATTACAAGCTTAGAAGTACATCCTGGTTCAAGGAGATTTGTATTGGAAAGATAGAAATAGTGTACTATTATTATATCTAGATCAGAGCCAAGTTGAGAAAATATTAGTTGAAATGCATGCTGGAGTATGTGGAGGACACTTTTATGCTAAAACCACTACCCATAAAATCTTGAGGGCTCGATATTATTGGCCTAGTCTATTCAAAGATACTCATGCATTTGTTAGAAAATGTGAGCCTTGCCAAAGGTTCTCAAATAAATTTAAGTTCTTAGGTGCCCTATTATTGAACCCTGTGAGTGTTGAAGCACCTTTTGCAATGTGGGGTATTGACTTTATTGGAGATTTTTCAAAGAAATCCAGTCGAGGACACAGTTGGATACTTTTTTCCATTGATTATTTTACAAAGTGGATAGAATCAATTCCCACCAAGAAAGAAACTAGCAAAGTGGTCACTGATTTTCTAATGGAAAACATTTTGACCAGATTTGGTGTCCCTACAAAGTTAGTGATGGATAATGCTATGTTCTTTAGATCAGATAAAATTTAGGAATTCTACAAAGAATATGGGATCATGATATCTTATTCATCCCCATATCATTCTCAGGAAAATGGTCAAGCAGATTCTAGCAATAAAATCATTTTGAAAATTTTGAAGAAGACCCTTGAAAAGAATAAAAGAGCTTGGCACACAAAGTTAAAACTTGCTCTATGGGCTGATAGAATAATAGTAAAGAAAGCAATAGGTAAATCACCTTTTGAACTTGTATATGGTTTACAACCTAGAATGCCTATGAACAATTTGCTACCAGTATACTGTTGGCAAGTGATCATTTTTTGTAAATGTGATTCACTTTTTGGTTGTCATTTATGGAAACACATTTGGGTTTCAAATTGATTCCTATAAATATAAGTTTTATTGATTCATAAATTGACTAAGTATAGAAGCAGAGATACAGAATTATTTTGGATATCAAAGATCGAGATCGATGAACTAGGGTAAGCGAGCTTAGAGGAAGACAGTATGGAGTATGTGTGACCTCCACCTAAGATTGATTTGATTTTGGTAATATCTACGGTGATTTATAAAGAATTGAAGACAGACAGACTTCAGCAGAACAGTGATACAGAGCAGTTGGACAGTAGCGAAGATTGAGGGAGTATGACATGGACTCAAGGCAATCGAAGTTGTATTTTGGTTGTTGATAACCTACACATTGACTATGCAAGAGCATTGACTATGCATTTGATATTTACTATATTAAATATATTTTTTATTGAAGGTCGACTTTGTAATAATTGTAATATTCATATTGGGAGCCAACTTTGTAAAGTTGTGAGATATATATGTAAGATCTTTTTTATAAAGATACAGGTAGTTGATGGATAGTCAAATGAGTTGGTGAGAGAATAGCAGAGTAGAGAATGACAGAGATCATTGAAGAACTATAAAGAAACTATCTAAGCACTAGTGTTGCTTGTTTTTTTCATGACTGAAAACACTTTGTAATCAGAAATACTGTGTAAGAGTTGTAAGCTTAGTTGGCCCCTAACAAGGTGTTGTGAACCTTTAACAAGGTTGTAATTCCTTTAAGAAGGAAATGTGCTATGTAATATTCAGATCCTAACAGGGATAGGTCTCCTAATAGGGACATTATACTTTAGTACATGTTTGTGGGTACCATCCCCACCGGGGTTTTTCCTTGGCCATGGTTTCCTTGAAAATAAAATATGGTGTTATGAGTACTGTGTCATTTGATTATGTTCTTTTCTTTACTGCAAGTGTATAGTTAATGTTTAAATGGTTGAAGAATTTAATTAAGTGCTATAATAATAATTCACACCCCCCCCCCCTCTCAGTATTATCCAATCCTAATAATTGGTATCAGAGCTTTTNCCCCCCCCCCCCCTCTCAGTATTATCCAATCCTAATAATTGGTATCAGAGCTTTTGGCCCTTGGAGAGAAATTCTAATAGGTTGAGGAGATCATAATGGATTTGGACAGTTTGCAAGAAAACTTTGATGTTGCACTTGAAGACCTGGACAAAGAAAAAGCAAAAAATGGAGAGTTGAGATTCAACATGCAAAGAGCTGAGAAATTTATAAAGAAACTTAAGGAACAACTTAATTTTTCTAGAATTCAAAGACAAGACCTTGTGGTTTAGATAAAAGAGGATTCAGATGAAGACAATTCAGATCGGGAGAGGCAACTAAAAGAAGAAAATGAGACTCTGAAACTTTAAAATGAGACTATGGCTAAAGAAATACAGATACAGAAGGATGCTAAGAAGAAATTTGAAGAAGATTTAAACAGTGCATTAGATCAAATGAAGAATGAGGCTGACAACTACAAGAACAAGTATCTAGAAATGGAGAAATATAATTAGATTATAAAAGGTGAACTTGTTAAAGAAAAGAAACACATTGAGAAACTTCACACCAGAAGTGACTTGATTGATGAACAGAGAGACAAGCCAAAACCTAAAGGTGATATAACTGGTATTGGCTTCAATGAAGTTGAATGTTCAAAGAATCAAGAAGATAAATCCAATGAGAAGATTGATGTTGAGAAACCTTCTATTGAATAACCTAGAGAGTAGATCATACCCTTCAGAGGTAGATTCTTTGGTTGAAAAAAATTTGGACACATGAAGAGAGACTATAGAGGTAATGCCCCTTTTAGAACTTTTTCTGGTTAAATTTTTAATTTTAATGGATATGGGCACAAGAAAGTAGAATGCAGAAAACCTAATCAATCTGGATATAGACAAGACAATGGAAAAGAATCTACACTGAAACCTACATGCTACAAATGTAACAACATTGGACACATTGCGAAGTACTATAAACTACAAGTTAATCAAGAAAGAAGACCTCCTATATGTTACAAATGCAATAATCTGGGACATATAGCGAATTTTTGTAGGTATAATGGATAAGAAAACAAAAGAGTACCACCTTCTATGAATTCACTCAAGAATGGAAATGATATTTGTAAGAGTGTTGTAGATTTGAAGAGTGATTTTGAAAGTTTTTTTAAGAAAGCAGAAGATAGCAATGGTAGTAAGAAATGGAAGATCAAAGAAACAAGTGAGACATTAGTTCAAGGAGAGTCAGTAGATGCTATTAGATCTTCACCTAATGGTAGTAAAATAGAATCGACCTAATTGATCGATCGTGGCCTTAGGGGGAGCATTGGATACAGACATCAGAATATATCCTGCCCCAAAATCTATGGATTGAGCTTGATCGAGCATGGGTATGAACTTGGTCAAAATCATATAACATACATATGAGAGCACAACATCCACCGACAAATATATTTTGTTTGCGAGATCTAACAGTCGACTGGACAGTATTGAGTAAAAGTGAAACGTATGACTTAAACTTGTATAATTCACCATTCGATGACCTATCTCTTTACCATTTGATGAAGAGAGAGCTAAGGAGATCATAGAGAAGAGAGATTCAGTCTATTCTACATTTACTGTGCATGATCGATTGAAGCATAAATGCAAAATTCAGTGGAAGAAAGGTATTTTACATCATCTAGCTATGGATTCACCTATTATTTTTTATGTTGTAGATCAACCTAGGTACAAATTTAAGAAACATCCATTTAAGTCCTGTTAAGAGGATCCAGATGGAGAACTTTCTCAAACCACGTATGGCGTATTACACGTAGAAGATATTAGGGCTTACATACATTGTAAGTATGATATACTGGGACTTGATGAGATATCAACTAAGATGGAATATATGACTGATAATGGAATCGTGAAAGAAGAATACAAACACATTGATCAGTTAAGCATAATGAAGATTCTAGACTTATGCGAATTTGATGAAGATGAATGGTTTAAGATACTCTTGAGCAGGGTTCGTGATCAGTTCATTTGGATAGGTGATCAACTTGTGAAGATTTTTAGTGACCTAATTCATGAAATAACTGGACTAGACAACACTGGAGTCATCCCTATAGAAGATAAAATCACTCCTAGAGTAACTAGATCAAGCATGCAGACATCGCCTAAAGAGTGTATACACCCTAAAATAGTCGCCTAGACTTTGGGCCCCATTTCTCAATTTATCAAATCCCTGAATCAATATTTTCAAATATCAACAATATCAATTATATCAATTTCCTTGATCAAATCATAATCAATTCAATATTTCCTAAGGTTTGAGCCTTATTTAATTTAAAAGAGAAAAAATAAAAATAAAAATCTTGTTTAATTAAGAGAACATGCTCTCTTTTAATTAATTAAAAATCTCTTTTAATTAAATAATAAAATCACTTTATCCTAAGTCTTTATTTAATTAAAAGGAATTTCCTCCTCTTTTATTTAAATAAAATATCCCCATTTTTCTTCTTATCCTATGTTGCACAAATAAAGTATTATTCTTATTTTATAAAAAGGGAAAAAGCACTTTTTGTCTTATGTGGGACACAAAAGTCAACTCCTATTTTCCTATTGGAGGATATTTGTGC
>MU223473.1:3867810-3944862 GCA_018584345.1 Thuja plicata
TTTAAATAAAAAATCCCCACTTTTCTTCTTATCCTATGTTGCACAAATAAAGCATTATTCTTATTTTATAAAAAGGGAAAAAGCACTTTTTTTCTTATGTGGGACACAAAAGTCAACTCCTATTTTCTTATAAGAGGATATTTGTGCAGAAGGATCAAGCTTCCATTTTTCTCCACCCTTGATTAAGACTTTTGCCTCTTAATCTCAATGGTCCATTTCACCTCATTTCTTATAAAAGGAGAGCTCTCTCCTTCATATTCATATATTAGGTTTTTATACTAATGTTATGTTGCATATTTTCTAGGTCACTTTGGAGCTTTTTGAAGATTTGGAGCATTCTTGGCTTTTGCATCTACATGTTATCATAGTTTCATTTCTTGCATTATCATGGCATTCTTAGCTTAGATTTCCTTTATGCTATAGATTAATTCATCTAGCTTAACTAGGAGGCTTTGTAATACTTGTTCTTTCATTTTCATATCTTAGCTTGCATATTCATCTTAATCTAGCTTGAATTGCATTTCATTCTTGATTCTTGAGGATATTGGCATTCTTGCCCTTGTCTTCATTGAATCTCTCATTGCATGGTTTACTAGCAAGGTTATAGGCTTAATAGTTCTAGCTGAGATCATTCTAAAAACCCTTGCACTCCATGCCTAGGGAGCTATGGATCAATTTTTGAGACCTCATTCTTGAGTGTTCTTGAATGTAAGGATTCATAGAAGTGTGACACAATTATAGCACACAAAGAGAAGAGCATAGTAAGAGAAGAGAAGAAAACAAAGAAGCACATATAGAAGCCTGATATGAAAATGATAGAGAAGAGAGCAATAGAACAAGATAAACTGGTAAAAATTGACAGATACTATGATAGGTATGGAGATTCAAATAAGCTTAAAATTGAAGACATTGTGATTGATCATCTACTTACTTTCAAAAAGACTATATTATAAATTGAAGGAAGTATACCAAAGGACTTGTATGGGAGATTGGAAACAAGGAAACACTTAGCACAGATTGAGGATGATACAATCAGGAATCAAGAAATTGATAACATGCTACCTATGATATCATTACAAGAAAGGGAAAGGATATTCAAGGAATTAAAACCTTTACTAAGGACCAAGGTAAGATTGTTGAAAATCATGGTCAGAAAGTATGATGAAGTCACTGAGGAAACTCAAAAGGCACTAGAAAAGATATTGATGAATACTACTTCTGAAAAGACTCCACCTCCTAAGACCACTTCTCCTACACAATTATAAATGGGAGAAATATCTAAAGTAAATGAGACTAAAGATGAGACAAGCAAAGTAGGTCCTCCACCAGATTTCTATGTTTCTGGTGTGCCAGTGACTCTTGACACATCTCAAGATGAAAAGGATCCATTTGCTAGGAATGTGGGCACCTCTATAGCAGATGAAGCTGAATAGAAAGAGGAAGAGGAGTAGAAGAAGGAAGAAGAATAGAAGATAGAATAGAAAGAGGATGAACAGAAAGAGGTAAACACTTCATCTGTCTCATTGTTGGCAAGCAGTGATGTAAATGTTGATAGCATGGATAAATTTGAATTGGTCAAACTGGCATTTACTGCATTAAACAAAGCTAAGGAAATATCATAATAGAAAGGAGACAAAAAGGCCAAATTAATTACAAGAGAAATTGATACTATGAACAAATTGATTCCAGTACCTATTGTTTTCCAGCACAAAGATGACATTGAAAATCTGAGAATAACACTTGATGAATTTGATGGGCACTATAAGAATTTGATAAAGATTGCAGAGGAGAAGGCAGAGAACAAATATTCAGAGAAGAAGCTTACAGAAGTTTGAAATTCTATCACATGGGACTTAGGCATTGTAAAAACTTGTTTGACAAATTCAAAGAGTTGCATTGGACATGGGAGAAAATTGTTTAGTTATTGCATGAATCCTATTAGGCACGTTCAGAATGTGGAAGACATTATTTCCAAGGAAAGGGAAACTCTAAATAGTATGATGGACAATTGTGAAGCATCTTCACAATATATAATAGAGCTAAACAAGGAATTCACAAGAATTTTGGAAAAACTCAGTGTTTTGGATAATGAGAAAGGGAGAGTGCTGACAAGATTTAATTTGTTGAAGATTTTAATCACTCCTAAGCTATCCATACTTAAGGTTCATTTATCAGACTTGGAGAAAGAGACAGATTAATTGACTAAATCTATGCCCACAGAATTAAAATAAGTTGAGACCACATCATTTTCATTGAATGGCATCATTCATAACAGTCAGATATTGTTCAAGTCATGGATCATAGAAGTGAAAATCTTAGAAGATTCCTTTCAAGACATTCTGAAACTGGTGAGAAAACACTAAATCTTATTATTTTGTATGCACCTTTGTCATTGTTTTCAAAGGGGGAGAAGAGAGAAGAATAATAAACACTAATTAATATAAAAATATATAAAAGAGATAAAATGGGAGAAGAGACTAGAAGACGAAGGAGAGAACATAGAGGGGACAGTTTTGTTGGAACACTTATTCATTTTTTCTAAGTGTTTCCATCAATGCCAAAGGGAGAGATTGTTGGAAAGTTATCATTTTGTGTAAATGTGATTCAATTTTTGGTTTTCATTTATGGAAACACATCTAGGTCTCAGATTAATTCCTATAAAGATAAGTTTTGCTAATTCAGAAATTGACTAAGTATAGAAGCAGAGATACAGAAGTATTTTGGATATCGAAGATCGAGATCGATGAACTAGGGAAAGCAAGATTAGAGGAAGATAGTATGGGGTATGTATGACCTCCACCTAAGATCGATTTAATTTTGGTAATGTCTACAGCAAGTTATAAATAATTGAAGACTGATAGACTGTAGTAGAACAGCAATACAGAGCAGCTAGACAGTAGCAAAGATTGAGGGAGTATGACATGGAATCAAGACAATCGAAGTTGTATTTTGGTTGTTGATAACCTGCACATTGACTATGTAAGAGCACTGACTATGCATTTGATATTTACTATATTAAATTTATTTTGTATTGAAGGTTGAATTTGTAATAATTGTAATATTCATATTGGGAGCCAACTTTGTAAAGTTGTGAGATATATATATGTAAGATCTTTTTGATAAAGATACAGGTAGTTGATGGATAGTTGGATGAGCTATTGAGAGAAGAGAAGAGAAGAGAATGATAAAGATCATTGAAGAACTATAAAGGAATTATCTAAGCACTAGTTTTGCTTGTTTTCTTCATGACTGAGAACACTTTGTAATCTGAATTACTTTGTAAGAGTTGTAAGCTCAGTTGGCCCCTAACAGGGTGTTGTGAACTTTTAAAAGGGTTGTAATTCCTTTAACAAGGAAATGTGCTATGTAATATTCAGCTCCTAACAGGTCTAGGTCTCCTAATACGGATATTATACTTTAGTACATTCTTGTGGGTACCATCCCCACCGGGGTTTTCCCTTGGCCAAGGTTTTCTCGAAAACAAAATATGATGTTATGAGTACTGTGTCATTTTCTTATGTTCTTTTCTTTACTACAAGTGTATGGTTAATGTTTAAATGGTTGAAGAATTTAATTAGTGCTATAATTCTGATTCACCCCCCTCTCAATATTATCCAATCCTAAAATATACAAGTTTATTCAAGAAGAATAGTTAGAAATGTCTGACCCAATGCAAGATAGGATCATGCAATTAGCAAAGCTTGATGAGGTTAGAAGAGAAGGTCAGAAGGAGAACATAAAATTTCAATATAAAATGAAGTATTTTTTTTATAAGAGAGCGGAGAATAGAAAATTCATGCCTGGCAATTTAGTACTCCAATGGAATGTGAGAGCTAAAGATAAGGGGAAGCACAAGAAGTTTGAATATTTATGGCTTGGTCCCTTTATTATTTATAAGGGCTTTGGAAAATATTCCTATCTTTTGAAGAACATGGATGAGGAAGAATTTTAATTGCTAGTGCATGGACAATTCTTGAAACCTTTCTTTAGTTGAGAATGAAAATTTCATAGACGGTAAATTTTATATCATATGTATATACATGTGTTTCTTTCTGTTGTGTGTTTTCTTTCTGCATTAGGTTAGTCAGCATAGTTTGTGTGGTCTGTAACTAGAGATCTTTGGTTCTTGCATTAAACTTTCATTTAAGAATCCTCAAATATAGCCACTATTGGTAGTATTTCCAGTTTTGGAGCTTGCCAAAAAAAATTTGAAGTTCTCAGTCATATCCGTGCCCAAAAGTTGAAAATATTGTCTAATGTTATCGAAATCCCTTTGTAAATAATGATCTTCAAGCCAAAAATCAAGAAAGAGTGTAAAACCCTAAACCCTAGGTTAAATTTTCATGCATATCAGAGAAAAACCCTAGTTCTTTGAAATCCTTTCTATTTTGTTGTTAATTTTTTAGAGAAAACCCAATCACTTAAGTCATGTGCTTATTTTATATTATACATGTAAGTCACGATGTCTCATTATAATTGGAGAATATTCTTTTTCTTTTTGAGACTTGGCAATTTTCTTTATTTGTGTTATCTCTATAAGAAACTAATATGCTTCCAGTGCTTATGATATTTTATGCAAGGGGTAGATACAAATATTGATCTTGTGGTTGGTGGAGAGTCTCTTTGAAAAATTGGAGTTAGATAATTTCTTTGGCGACTTCAAGTTTACTCAGTTGTGTTGTCTCGAAAGGTGATCAGAGTTACAAGTTGGGCTAAGATTAGTTTGAAGTTTCATGCAGTCGTGTAATCACGAAGAGAAGCAAGAGTTAAGTTAAAAGATCTAAGATTAAGTGATATCCATTGATTTAAAATATAATCCTACAGTGGTCGCGAGGTCTCAAAGAAAAGTCTTGGGTTAATAAATTTATCAGCGACTTTGAATTTGCTCAGTTGCGGTGTCTCACAAAGAAACTAGAGTTAACAGGTTGGTTAAAATCCTTCAATCGTATAGTCTCTTTTAAAATAAATGGTTAAGTTAAATATTGAGAGATTAAATGACTGTCATCAAATGAAAGATAGATATTGTGGCTAGCATGAATTTGTGATAAAAAAATTTAGATAGATAAAAGATAAAGAGATATCTCGACTATCGTTCGATTAAAAAGGATCTAGTGGATGGCGTTAAATCATGAAAGAAACTATGAGTAAGTGATTTCTTAAAGTGACAGTGAGATTCAATGGGTCATGATGTCGCGATAAGGACTATGGTTAAAAATGAGTTCAGTTAAGTGTAATTTAGTTTGCAGTAAGAAGATCTCAGCCATGAAGAAGAGATCATGTGGATAGCATGTAGTCACCTTAGAAGCTCAAGTAGTCAAAGAAAGTCTTAGTGATTTAGCGATGGTGATTCAAATTGAAACACGTGGATAAATCTATCAAAGACCTGTGTTAGTCAGGAATTCTCAAAGCAAACCAGAGGTAAATAATTTCCTTCCATGACATGGAGACTGCTTAAGTCGTGAAGTCTCGAAGTAAACTGCAGTTAACTGAAAAGAAAAAAAGATTACTCGTGAGCTGTTAGATTAAAAATAGATCCACGATAGTCGTGAAGTCTCAGATAAGAAAGAGAAAGTAAAAAAAGTAAATGAGATTACATGCGGGCCGTCTGATTGAGAAATGATCGTGTGATAGTCGTGTAATCTTGAAAGAAACTCAGGGTGAATAAAATCTTAAAGTGACAAGAAGATTATACATTCACATACTCTCTAAAAGGGACCCAAGGTCTAAGATGAGTTATTAAAGCTTTAGTCATGGAGTCTAAAAGAGAGTGAGAGTTAATTCATTTCACTCAGCGATTAAGAGATAACCATTGATCAAAAAGATGATCATGTGGTGGTCGTTAAGTATCAATAAATAATTGGAGTTAAGGATAACTCTCCGCGACAAAGAGATTACACAGTCACGTGGTCGCTAAAGGAAACCAGAGTAAGATTAAGGTAAGATGTGAGGTTTTCTCCATGCCATGTTATGTAGTTGCCAGCCAATAGGAATGAAGAGATTATGATAGCGTGTTTAAAAGGTTGTTGAGCTATTTTAAAAGAGCCAATAGAATCAAATCTTGATGTCTTTTCGAATATAATAAGGTTTAAATAAGAAAAGTAATCATTCAAAATTGATCACCTATCGGTTTGAAATGCCACGGCTAGGAGAAGGAATTGATTTCACAGTATGTAGAAGTAAAGACAGAAAATACTGAATTGCAAATTCATGTATTGCGAAGAGATTGATGTATTAATAATCATTACCATTTTTCATTTCATCTTACCAGTTTCCAAGTTTCCAGAGCTCCAAATTTGCATAATTGATTAGCATTTCCAGTAAGAACAGAGTTATCAGGATTTGCAGAGTGAAAAATGAAGTTTTTAATTCAAAATCCATAGAGTGATTATCAGTGCTGAAGGGGTTGAGTTTTAAATTGATTTACAGTTGAAAAAGAGGGTTTTGAGTAGATTTGTTTCAATATCGATAAAAAAAAGGAAAGTTGATCAATTTCAATTTACACCAGACAGTATGAGTAGAGCATTGAGTGTCACCTCTACCAGCGGGAAGAGTAGGAATGATGAAGACCTCCAAGGAAAGAGGAACTATTCAGAAGAGTTCATTCAACTGCTCCCAGGCTCCAATCAGGGGAAAAAGGTAAATGATGAATACCTAGGAGATAATTATGCATATGTTAGAGATGATAAAACACCATATTATTCTAGTTATCACTTGTTTAGTTATTTCCATAAAAATAGTGATGGCCCTATGCCCATATCAAACCCCTGCACCAGTGGATTAGCTAAGTTAGTTGTACCTGATGTATTTGTGGATGTGGACTTGATACTAGAGTTAGCCAGTAAATATGCCATTATTTCAAAGACCATCAAGAAAGATGATGGCACTATTTTCGTAACCTTGGATCAATCTTCATTTATGAAAGATTTTGATATATATAACCCTTGTTCCACAGAGATAAATTTGAAATCCCTAGCTGCTAGATATACCAGAGAGACTGGTATTATAGCTAAGTTGATCCAGGCCCATACACCTAAGGGAACTAGGAACTATCTTGCACCTATCCCAAGTGATCCTTCACCATAATTTTATAAAGACTTAGATTTTTACATGAAATACATCTCATATGCCCTTTGCAGAGTCTTAGGTGTAGACAGTGGAAGGGAAAGAGTATCATCAGATATGCTGAAGATAATTCTAGAATTTCAGAGTCCTTATGTGAGTACTAATTATGATTACATTATGTAATCGACAAGATACACCAAGGATTTGTTGATATTCAAAACAAGGTAGGAAGCCCTGAGTTCCTACATTATTCATTACTTATGCATCTTATTATGTTCTACAAATTCAACATTATGGACAAATCAAATTTGTAACTTAGAAGATTCTATCATGGACAGATCAACCCTGTACAACTATAGTTAAGGGTATGGAATTACACTTCTAGGGAAAATGAGTTATGTGCATTTGAGAATTGGGTAGTATACCCATTATTGAGAAATCTAGGGGTGGATATGACCAGACTCCCAGTCCGATGTTACAATTATTGAGACCTTTCCAATTTGTATACAAGTGGAATTTAACAGATAGGGAGCATTTAGCTTCACACAGGAAAGGGAATTTTACGCCAAGGCAAATCATTGCCTCTGATTTCATAATAGGAAAGAGGGCCTATGACCTTGTAAATGAATGGTTGAGGCTCTACATGATGAATATTGCCCTGTATAGATATATTGATACAAAGGGCTTTATAGAAAGTGCCAAAAATATTTTAACACCCACCATTCCGATTACCAAAAGGCATCATCCCTGTGAGGAAGAGGATTTGATTAGAAACATCCTTAAAGAGGATGTAATTTCAGCAAGATTGACAAAATATCATGATCTGATGGATTTGGAGTAGCAGTTAAAGAAGAAAGGGATCTCATTCGATGGATATTTCCCTAGTATGCCCTATTTTCAAAGATTAGAGAAGATGATTAAGTCACATGGCATACTCAGTAATCAAATTGAAGAGCAAATTGAAGATAAGGATAGAGGTCCAAACAAGCAATCATAATCAGAGTACAACAGTAGCTACTCCATACATAGCCCACTACCCTAGGATCATCCACCTCATAATGAGGAAAATATAATTGATTTGATAGAAGGACATGAGGCTGAGGTGCATGTAGAGCCTCCAAAAAAGAAATAAAGAGTGGAAGCAGGGGAGCCTTTTGTTGCAAAAACACAGAAGAAGAAAAAGGATAAAATTAGTGTCCTATTCACAGGGACTAGTGCTTATGATCACCAACTAAGAAAAATGATAAGAGAGGGAAAGAAAAAGAGGGAGGATATTGACGACAATGTTGAGATTCCCCTCATACTGTGCCAAGATTAAAGGGGATTACAGCAAGAGGAGTTCCTGAAAGATGATGAATTTATCAAGACCAAGGAGTTCAAGCATTTCCTTATATGGTCTAAAAAAGAGCAAGTTGGAGCACAATTGAAATCACAAGGAGGAGAGGTCATTACAAGTGAAGCATTACAAGCCCTCCAAGCATATGACCCAGAGTCTGAGAATATGACTCCTGATGAGGCTAGACAACTTGTGAATTCAAGTGGTATATTACTAGTAGAAGGATGGGACCTGGGTTCAGCCTTCATTATTGATCAAATCAGAAGGTAGCCAGATGTCAATATCTCTACAGAGAAACAAATAGGAGAGATGATCAAAGGGTGTGGTTATGATTCTAAATCTCAAACCATGGCAATAACGTCTCTGGCTCCTAAGAATCAAAAGCCATCACTGATCAATGTCCAAGAGAAGATGGAGGGAGACAAGATAATATGGTCTGTCCATAACATAGGAGACCTAGATATTTCCCAGGCCTTGACCCATTTTTCTCACCTAAATGAGGAAAAGGTAGTACAAATGTCTAATAGATACCAAAATTTGTTTGATGAAACAAGCCTCATTGCCAAAGACATAGAACTAGGTTTGATGAAGATTAGTGCAATGGAAAAGATAATTGCAGATCTAACTCAAAAGATGCAAGAAATGTCTGAATTTGCTCCTACTTCACCTAAGCAAGTTATAGATGTTAAGATCTAGACTGAAGATACAGGGTATGTTGCATTAGAAACAGAGCAGGTAATTAAGGAGCATAATGAAGTTGTTTTGGGAGCCCTAATGCAAATTTTACGGCATAGGGTAGACGTTTTAAAAGATAAAGTTGATATAGTATATGATGCCTATGGAAAATTGTCTAGCCTACAGGTTGAAGTGAACAATTTTGTGTCAATTTTGAACCCCTAATTTGCAACATGGTCAGTTAGGACTAGTTTATTTGAGAGGTTAGCATTATTGCATCCATTGAGATCAAATTTGCCAAAGATTGTAACCCCAGTTGGAGATGAGATAAAATAGATTGGGGTGACCTTGTCCTTTTTCAAAGCCAAGGCAAATCAGATAGAGGCCAGAATTAATATATTTGGGCCTGACTACAGTAAATTTGTGCCTTCAATCAGGGCAGAGGACAATCAGATCAAGCCATTAAGAGTATGGAGAATTGATTTTGACACTTTACTACCTAATAAAGAGGTATATGTTTCTGACAATGGTGAATTAGATATGGAAAGATATAATAATATTTTAGATGAGGCCTTTAAGGCTAAAATAGATTTCAATAAATTTATAACAGTTGTCAAGAGCATTACAGATGCTAGATGGGAGAGGTAGAAGGCACAACTTGAAAGCATTCAGAAATTTAAGTGGCCTACATAGGATGATGTCACTGCATGGGATGTTCTTACAAATCCCAAGAAGAACAAGCCTGCCATTTTTGACCTTGACATTATTGATGAAGAGTAGGACACATGGCACCTGATCTTTGAGCATAGGGAGGTTAGTCATCTGAAAGATAAGTGTATGTTAGCCTGTAATGGCGGTCACTTAATCTCACTACAACTATTGGAGGCTATCCAGAACATATTCAGACAAAGGTGCCAGCAAACAAAAGATTTCAAATATTTGATTTGGATGTATTCCTATTTTGTCCATCCACCGCTTTGTCTTTTGTCCTCTTTTAATTTTTTAAGGTTAGGTCTTAAACCATCTGAAGCTTGTTACATCCTTAATTTTGAAGGATTCTAATATGGTTTTAGACTATATATAGAGCATGTTGTAACTTTTAAGAGATGATGGAATATAATTACAAGGTAGACTACTAAATTTTGTCTGAGCCTCTATACATTTTGGTCTATTGAATGTCTTCTAAAAAAGTTAGACATTAATAAAATACATTGCAATCTCTATTCTATATCTTGTGTTGTCTCTTTTTATTTATGTTCAAGCTCGTATATATTTGATTTGCAAGGCATTTAAATATATCAATTACAAGGTGATTGTACAATCATTTGTGAGGTCCTTCAAGGAAGGAGTAACTCTTTCAAGTGATCCCAAAGAGCTGAATATTGGTATTAAGATCTGATAACAAAGTTGTAGGAATGAATGGATAGTCTGTAAGGCATTCTATCTAGGATTTATGTATTTTCATTAATCACCTAATTATGGATTTTCATTTAAGATTGACTCATTTCCCATAGGATTAGGCACTGGTTTATGGTTTGGCAAGTAGTTGTTCATCATCCAATATTTAAGATCAATCAATTAATTACACTTCATTCATAAAAAAAACATATATTTGCAACTAATTGTATTAGAGGATACAATTCAGTTTGATGATTCCTTCAAGAGAGAATCACTAGGTTAACCCTCCTAAGTTCAGAAAACTACAAAAGGAAGAAGGATGAGAATCCTTATGAGTTTACTGTTTTCTATTGTTAAGATAATGGTTTGGCTTATTAATCTTTGTATCAGATTAATTACATTCATTTGCATAGTTTTCTATATATTGGTATAGTAAAAGGCAATTGGCAATCTAGTAAAAGACCTAGTCCACTGTAATAGATATTGCATGTTAGTAATCATTCAAAGGTAATACCTTCCTAAGTTTGTGGAGCTCAAAAAAGAAGGAGGATATTATTCAATCCTCGTCAATTAGGATTTCTCTTGCAGAGAAGTAAATTGGAAATGTACAGAGCAAGCATTCATACTATTTTAAGGTACTTGCATGAAAAATCCCTAACACCCTATTCGGATTGATATCTCCTTGCTCGAGTCAGTTTTCATTTTTCATTCTCCTATGATTCACAGAGAAATTTGGTAGGTTATTGGCGAGCATGTGTTATCCCCGAGGTCAAGGAGAGTCATTTATCCTTTGTAGATGATTTCAATTTTCCACTCCAACTTAATGTAGCTATTGCAATCTGTCGATCTTCTGGTGCTAATTGCTAATAAGGTGTTTCAGCCTCAAAACATCATGGGTACTAAATTAACAATGGCTATACAAAAATATGATCTATGGTTGGGGTGTGAATTTGTAGGAGGCTTGTTTCCTCACAAAATCCTTCTGGCTAAACATGAACATATGATCATGTATGAAATTATTAAAAGGGCACTGGAAAAACATAGTTTTCGAATTGTTAAAATGAATTTGCAAGTTGTGCCAAGGACTTTGGGGGCTGAGTGTGAGGTCAATATCCATCAGACTGTCAATGCTATTTTAGACTTACTGGGAACTCCAAATATTTCACCGAGACATAGTCTCTAGAAGAATAGTTCTATAATCAGAGCATTATTGCCTCCTCTATTGTCGATGGTTCCAGATTTGAATTTGCCATCATCAGGTAATAAGTTACCGATTGAAAGGAATGACCTTCAATCTGGCTTGGTTTTTAAGACTCCAGAATCATGGCAAGTTGACAACGATGGTTGGATCACAGATGTTCACATTGATCCTTCATTCGGTTGGGAAAATGCGTGGGGATTTTAGCATCGACAAGAAGATACCAATCATGGGGACTCGGGATATGGAGGAATGAAGTACCGGATATAAAAAAAAATTAAATTTTGTTTACTTTTGGGTCTATTTTTGGACACAACTTTTTGTAATGTTATTTTGTGGACTCGTTAATTGTATGTCGACTGCTTAATGTGCAAGTCCTTAGTTAAATGTATATGGGCCGAATGATATTTAGACATGCCCTCTATATGATGGATATGTATTAAATCTTTGTAAACAAATATAGGTTCAAATTAGTAAGTTTAATGCTTTTATAATATGTAATGGACAAGGATACCAGGTTGTCTTTAAAAAAAATGATTGGCAATTTATCCAAGATATGAATTAATTTTATTTCCCATTTTTTATTTTTCTAATCTAAAATGAAAAACTCACTTTAAGTAATACAATGAAAGGATTGATAAACACACTTTGGTTTTTGAGAGTGGGAGGTGGGTGAATTATCATAAAAACAAATATTCTACAAATAACATCAATAACCACCCCAAATAAAACAGTGTAAGTAAAGAACATAACCAACAACACAAGGACACCAAGATTTATATGAGGAAAACCCAAATTGGGGAAAACCACGGTGAGCACTTGCCCACAAAGATAATTCACTAAAGTATATGATTTGATTATAAAATATTAGGAGCTCACTGCTCTAGAATACCAATCAGAGGCTCACTGCCAATACAAAAATGAATGCAAATAAAGAAGAAGGCGTGTTGCCTTACAATACAAACAGGAGCTCACTGCTTTGGTCTGGCATACAGAGGCTTACTGCCAAAGTAGCAAGATACAGTAACAAACTCAAGTACCCAAGACTCACTGTCTTAAAGTAATTATTAATGTTCAAATTAGATAAAAATATTTTCTCTTAATAATATAGTTGATGTGCATAACACTATCCACACTAGCAGAAAACTATTACTGCTTCTTCTCTGCCACTGTCACTGAACTCTTCTCTTATTGATTATTAAACTAGTTTGCACACTTTACTTTCTTCTCTCCTTACTCTTATATTTTTCCTAAGCACCAAGTCTTTATATACATAATAGATCATTAGAGATTACAAGAAGGTCATTCAAACTAAAAGATATTACAAATGAGCTCCATGTCATCCAATACAATAGAAAAATTCAAATAGGATCAATGTCAAAATCATCCTAATCAAGGGCTCAAATGGATAAGTGATAATAATTAAATACATAGGTCTCATATAGAATGAACCCGTACAAATAAGGTATAATCATTAAGTATAAGACCTAGGCGTAAACCTAAAAGCATGATCCATCCAGGAGAGATACGGACCAAGAACATGCTACACATTGCCCAAAGTCAAATCTGCAATAAGCACAACAACTACCAAAGATAATTCAAATAGGTAGAAGAAAATTGCTAGCTTGCCAGCAATAACTGAATCTCCAGATGCTATGGAGAGATCCATTCCCCACATTAGGATTCAAGTTAACATGCCACATCAGATTCCATGTAAACTTGACATGTTAGAAGATACCACAACATATACCCAGATCAGAATAACAACTAAAAAGAACTACAACACTAGATGGAACAATCTCTAAAACACCAGGAGCAGATTAGTGATCATTAGAGAACACCACAATCAAGACCAAAACTTGAATTCATCTAAATGAATAACTTAGCACAACTTCAACCCTGATTTCTAGAAGAGAAATTCTCCAGAAAGACAAATAACTACAACAACAAAAATGCTAACAACATCGCAACGCATTGCTACTGTAACTGAACAATAAACATCTGAACCAAGCAGACTTCTGGATATAAAAGTATAATACATGAGCACTGTAAAACACCATCTACTCGTGATCACATGATACATACATTTCTTCCACTCATCTGAGACTATACAAGATACATACTGATGACATAATTTTTTCCATTAGTATGCTAAGAGAAACAGTTCTTTGAACTGTCAGTTACACTACACCAAAAGACAAGTTTCAATTCAAATCGAAAGTGCTAAGTATAGACAAACTTGATGACACAAGTTTTGCATTGTAAACTAAAAGTGAAACCCAAAAAATGATATAGAGGAACCCGAAAAGTAGGTTACACTAAACCGATAGAGCAAGAAAGAGAAGAACCTAATAGAGCAAGGGAACATGACAGACAGTTCACAGAAGGAACACTGAAAGACTTTCAGAGCAACCCGAGCATCAGACACTGAAAGTCGGTTATATCCTGAGAAAAGTGGATCTGACTTCCATGTCAAATAAAATAGTTATGTTTTATATTTAGAGTTTAGAATTTATTTAAAACCATTTCTTGGGGGACAAGAAAGATAATTGTCATTGTTTTAATCAGTCTAACTGATTAAAAACATGCAAACTATGAGATCAAGGTCAAGTTGTACACCTTCGATCATAGAGTTATCTTTGTAATATGTGAAACTAAATTAGGTCAATATATTGTATAAATAGATGGGTAATTATTCATTTCAACATGGATGTGAGGATGATAGTAGCCAAGGAGAACATATATGGATCAGACTAAAATTTTCAAGAAGCATAACAGTAAAAGATGAATTTGGTTATCAAGAACTAAGAATCAAGGCTACCGAGAAACAGAGGTATTAATCAATCATATTAGGTGATACTTTGTACATTTGATTTTAATGGATCTATAATCAGCAATTGAAGATTGCATACACTCAGGCCAATGAGTATTTTTTTCTACATTCTAACAAGTGTAGCAAATAGAAGAAATCCTTTCAAGAAAGGTGGATTTAGCAATCCTTTGTAAATCTCTTAATCGAGTGCACACTAAATAGTGTTGCTAAAGCTCTTAATAGAGTAGACCTTAACCAATCTCCACATAATACTCCTAACGTGGTAGATCATCAGAAGTGATCAAATTGTAAGCCTTAACCAACCCCTTCCAATTTGCAGATAGCAAAGTTTTTGTGGGTGTCATCCCCACCTAGTTTTTACCTTCTAACAGGGGTTTTCTGTGTTACCATATCTTGTGTTATGAGTTATTACATTTCATGAATCCTTCTATGAATGTTTACATGTTTGTTAAGTTTTGTGAATTGATATAACTTACACAAAGATAGTATATAATATATGGTTGGTAATACAATGGATTACTAAATAGATAAAGGTTAAAAGAGATAAAAAAAAATTAGAGGTACTGATTCACCCCTCCCCTCTCAGTACATACTTCCCATTATTTCCAACAATTGGTATTAGAGCTAGATCTCTTAATTGGAAATTTTCAAAGACTCGAGAGAAAAGATCATACAATGGAGAAGTACAAGCTTGACAAGAGTATTGAGAATTAGAAGCTAGAAATTTAAATCTTCTATGAGCAGTATAAAGTAGCTAGAATCAAGATGAGATGGCTGCTAGATGAAAGAAAGATTATGGCATCTCACTATAATGAAACAAAATATCAAGAAGAGGAGATACCTTATCTATTTGAATCTTCAGGATCTACAATAAGAAAATCATCAAACACATCTGAATAAAGCATCACAATTTTGAATGAAATCAATCAATATCTGGATGGACAATAAAATTTCTGCAAATCGGTCAAGAGACATAGATTGTAAGAAAGATTGATGTCATGAACAATGCTAGACAAGCTGAGAAAGAAAGAACACTAGCTATTGATGACAGGAGGAATATTACTGAAAAGATACAAGAGAAAGAGTCAAAAATACAAAGACTTGCAAAACATCATCATGAGATCACAAATCAAATTATTCTTATGAGTCAAAAGGCAAACAGAATGAACACAGAACTCATTGAAATAATAGAAGCTATTGGTGAGCTAAGAGAAGAAAATAAAAAGCTGAAACATGAAGTGACAATTCAGCAACAGCATAATGACATGATCAAGAGCTAAAGAAAGCACCAAAAGGATGGATGACTTTCTGGATGAAAAAAGAATACTCAACAACAATACCATACTAGGGTATACCGAAAATGAAGAATCGCCAAACCAAATTGATCCAAAGAATGTCTATGCAAAACCAAGACCAAGAAAGAAGTCATGCAATCACTGTGGAAGGCCAGACCACACATCAAATGTTTGCAGGAGAAAAATAAAAGGTATTCCTAAATCCACACCTTCATTCATAAGAATTTGTTATAAATGTAACAAGAAAGAACATAAAGCATATGAATGTAAATTTGAGGTGAAACTACCAAAGAAGGAAACGTACATAGACAAATATTGTTCTACTTGCAAAATGCATGGGCACACATCTCTTGAATATTGGAAGAAGAAAAAGAAAGAATGGAAGCCTAAAGAAAATGAAACTTCTTATCAACCAAAAAGAGTCAGTAACCAATATGTTTGGGATTACAATACATGAGAAAACTACATAGCATGTGGAATATTTGGACACATAGCTACAAACTGCATGAGACAATGGACAAGAAAGTATAGGAGTTGGACTAACCCTGGAATGGCAGGTCTACACTGTCATAAATTTGGTCATCTGAAGAAAGACTACAAAGACCGAATAATAGAGACCAACACCTTTTCAAATGGAAACACCATTGAAGACATCAAGAAGATGAGAAATAAAATGTGAAGGAAAGCTACAAACACTGATGACGCTGGACCAAGAAATGAAAATGGTGACACCTTATCCAATGGATCTGGTGACATCACCACCCCAACCTAAGAAGAAAAAATAAGTATGGAACTACATTATACCAAGTTATATTTTGCATCAGTTCCATTAAATATTGATGAATTGCCAAATCAGCATGATTAAAGATGCATTATGGTATTACTTGTTACAATTTTGTGAATTCAATTTCATCGGTTAATGAACATCATCATTTTGAATACAAAGATAATTTGTCTATACTTACCAAGAATCGTCGATCAACATATAAAATCTAAGTTTCTAGTGAAAACTGAGATCCATCGGTAATCATGAAAGATAATGTTGTCTTCGCCTTACACCAAAATTCGTTAGTGAAAGTAAGAAGTTGACAGCTTCCCCAAAGCATCACGTTCTCATCAAGAATGTTATTTGTGTATCACCCGATGACTTCGTCTTCACACACTGAGAAGTGGTTGAGCATTTATGACACCATTTAGGGAATATTCTATAAATAGACAATGGAAGGGTTTCATTATTCACACAGCGACTTGAGCGAAGAGAGAAACCAGAGCACGAAGAAACCAGATTGTAGAGAAACTTGAACCCAGTTCATAGAACTTAGAAGGATTCCTAGCAGTAACAAAAGGTTGAAGTAAGTAACAGCAATCAATGAGAACTCTATTTTCATTTATGGGAAAAAGCCCTAATTTTTGAAATGATGGCAACAACTTCAAGAACCTCCAAGATCAAGAATGATAAGAAGAATAAGGTCAATCTAATCAAGAATACCACCTATGAAGAACCTCATTACAAGATATGTCCCAAGGTTGCTTCACAACCTAACAACGTTGGTGCGTTCTCCAGAATACTAGCTAGGGTTTTGCTTGTTGAAGATGTACGAGCTTATATACACTACAAGGTTGTAGAAATAGGAGACCTAGAAGTTGAGCAAGATTTTAAGAAGCTTTTCAATGATGATGGAACAATAAAGGAAGAGTATAAGCATATTTAAGTAAAAGGGCTCACACATGCCCTACTATTCCCGAAGGAATTCAAAATCGAATGGATTCAGTTAGTACTGAGCAGGATACATGACCGAAAGATATTGTTGGATGAGCCAAAATGGATAAAAAGGGATGTTATACATGTTGTTACTGATTATCTCATAACTGATAAATTAAAGGCACTGAAACACCTTCCTAAAGCTGACATTGAAAAGAATACAGGAGCAGCATGGGATGGAAGAGGATTAAATGTATCTGCCATCAAAGATGATCAAATGAAATTTGGAGCATGTGTCTTAGGATATAAGTTCTTTCAGGCTAGAAGGATGAATAGTATTGCATCCAGAGCAGTGGATACAGCATACAAAATTGTCAAGAAGGGACTGTAGTTGGATGTGTCAAAACTTCTACTAAGATAATTGGATGAGAACATGAAGACAATAAGGACTGCAAAGTCCAACTCATGTAAGTTTGGTTCACTCATCATGTGCATATTTTTCTATTTCCAAGAATCCTTCCCATCCATATGAAATGGAAAATGGAACACTACTAGACCAGTGACCACACAAATTAGTGAGTTCATCAAATCACTAGGAGACAATTTTGAATCAGTCATGGATGAATGCTTTTCTAGATTCAAAGAAAGAATGCAGAAGAGAGTAAGGATTCCAGAACCAGCTAGTAGAAAAGTTTAAGACTGACATTTGTTTTATGGTGGACACTGACTACACCTACATCAATCCAATCGTACCAAGGATAGCAGGGGTGGCTCCACTTGACTATGAGGTGAACATAGATCAAGCATCAATTACTATTGAGGCATTGATATATGAGCCATTGGACAAATCACAACCCAAGTTTGGAACTTATGAGGAAGCCAAAGAAAGGATTAAAGCTAGCTTAGTTGTGAAAAATATTGATAGAAAGAAAGATAAAATGGTTAAGACCTTGAAGGAAAAAATGTTGGTGAATGAAGAGGAAATAGAACAAACTAAAAAAACTGAGGTTCAGTCACCCATTGGTGAAGCTGAGAAGGAAAGTAACTCAGAGTCCATGGAGTCTGATACACCACCTCCTCCACTAGAAAAGAAACCAAGGACTATTGTTTCTTCTAGGACCAGGAGTTAGATAGAAAAGGACACAAGTCCTTCATTGATCAAGAAAGTTCAAGTAAGGACCTACAAAAGAAAGCCACAAACAGGGGAAAAAGGGCCAACAAAAAGAAGAAAGTTCCTCATAACTAGGGAAGACATTGAGGACATCCAAAAGGATGAACAATATGTACAAGCTATCAAGAACACAATACCTTCCACAATTGATGAGGTATGTGCTTCTTTATCAAATTGGGTACAGCAAATGATCGCAAGATTAAAAAATAGATAACATTAGATCTCGAGGATTAAAATAAAATAGAAGACACAATTATCACAATGATGTGTGCATTCAAATATATTCCAATACAATTGGCAGATAATATGCCAAAATAACTTTTGAATAGATTATTGGCAAGATGGACATTTGCATTACACTCTGAGAAAGAGATTAGGGAAAGAGCCCTATTTTCTATCATGCCTCCCAAATCTAAAATGGAGGAGATTGAAGAGATGATGAAGAAACACTCCAAAAGATTCTCACCAAAGTTAAGAGCCTACCAAGTGTTTCAAGGACATCTACTTGAGCTAGAGAGGAAGAGTGAGGCTGAATGGAGAAATATACTTGATATACATAAAAAGGATACAAGTCCTGAGCCACAAATATCTCTTACTAACAAGCAACAAAACAAAGATGATCAGGATAAACAAAGCCCCGAACATATCCTTATTACTAATGAGGATGTTAATGAAGAATCATTGAGCACAAAAACCAAGAAGGATACGGAAATTGCAGATGAAACATGGTTGGATAATATTTTCATTGATATTACCAGAGGAGATCCTATAGCTGAGATACAGAAAGATGAAGATGTCATTTTTGTCCAAGACCAACCTGACGAACAGGACACTACTACAGATTCTGCACAAGTAGACACACCAGGACAGATACCACTATTTATACATGGTGCAGGAGCACACCTAGATTAACCCCTTAGTTGTCATTGATTCTAGAATGTAATGAATCTATCCAAGTTAGGAGAGTTTGTGTGGACGTTAGAAAGTCATTTTCTTTATTTCCCTAAGATGGGTATGACTAGGTCAATCCATGACTAGATAGTTGCTTAGGAGTTACTTTGTGTGTTTTCTTGCATATATTGCAGAGATGAGTCCTAGAGTAAAAAGGAGGCTTGAATATCTTAGGATTTTTTTTAATTATTTTGAAGTTGGTTATATGTCATATGCAAACAATTGGAGAACAAACATAAAATGTTGGAAGGATTTTGCAAAAGTTGTCATTTCTTGCCAAAGTTGTCAACTTGGAAAAAAGTGCTAAAACAATGGGAAAATATGGTAGAATGATTTTCAAGAGGATAAATCATGCCTATAAATCATTAACATACCTTATTAAATTCCACAAAAATATCCCAAGTCCTACTTGATAGGAAAAGACAAAAAGACAAAAAGTTGCTATGACAACTTTTGGATTTTGCATGACAGTTTTGAAGAATATGTTGCAGACCGAATTGGATGAAAGAATGATGTCTTGTAACACATCAATACATGATGGGAGGTTACTTAGGATGTTGAAAACCTACCCAAAACCATGAGCAAGGATCTGTAAGAAGAAAAAAAAAGAAGTTTGCATGAATGAGAATTCTGAGTTTTTGAAGAACATTATTTTTGTGCTTTTTGGTTGCATGAATGGGAAGATAGACTTAGAAATATGTTTTAGTGTTTTATCCATGTCTATAATGAGATAATTAAGGTTTTCCATTACAGTTACAAGTTCATTTGAGGTCATCTTCGCATGTGTGAAAACTTTTTCAAGCTCTAGTATAACAGTGGTACAGTTTTTGAGTTTTTGGTTGCATGTAAGGGTTAATGGATTGAAACTAATGATATAACCATGGATACATGTTTATCATGCTCACACAGACCTTTTTCATTCATTGAGAAAGTTAGGAATAAGTCATTTTGATTAGTTTTAAAAATCATTCATTTCTAGGTAGTATGCTGCCACTATTTGGAGCACTTCATGAAAATGCTTTTGCCACTCCCTTTTCCACCATAGAAATTGTGGGTTTTTAATATGTGGGAGTGGAATTTTTATATTGTGTTGTATGTAGGAGGAGGGTCCCCGAAAACCATTTTTTCTAGTATTTCCATGATTCCCTAAACAAGTTGATAGCACCCGGCTAGGCAGCATCAGAGCTAAAAGGCAAAAGATAGTGGGTTGAATGCATTGAAAGCATCAATCCAAGATTGGAAGCATTTATGGGGATGATTGAAGGACTAGAATCCAAAAGGAGAAGTTCCCAAGAGAAATGTTTTTATGGTTTTGAAGTAACCCTAGAGAATACTGTCAAAAACAAACTAAAACCCTCAATTTTAGGCCTAGAGTGGTTTTCCTGTGTACGGACAGGTTGAAGAGTGGAGACCCTAAAAATCTTGTGAGTCTCACAAAAGGGTACTCAGATATCAAGTTTTTTTACCACCTTTTTAATGATATTTCGGAGTAAAGAGGAGAAAACCTCTCAAATAGGGATAATTCTAGTAGCCCTATTTGGTGCAAAGTGGATAGTTTTGAGAGTTTTCGTCATAAAACTCATTTGATCTATAATCAGAAGGTGGAATGGGATTTAATAACATCTAAACACAGCCCCCATTCACCACAAAGTAATAAAGAACTATGTTGTGTGAATATGCAAGGTGGACAGCAAGGTATAACCCTTGGTTTGATAAGCAATTGAATTGGTGTAACTAGGTGGGGCAATTGGAAGGATAGGATCATGATCCTATAACAGAGAAAGGTATCTAAGTGAACCCTAATAGGCTAGAAGAAATCCTAAGAAATTACTTATAGCTAGTAAGGACACCAAAGCAACCCTAACCCACCTTACATCAAATTGGTATCAGAGCCTAATTTGATTGGGCTTGTGGTAGATGTTCCAGCAAAAAGTATCAGTAGGTGAAAACAAGATCATCACCAATGCAGAGCTTGCAAAGGAAGTAGATAAGCAGAAGAAATATATAGAGTATCAAAGGGAAATGAGTAGACTCCTTGAAGAAGCCTTGGATGAAATGAAGGCAAAACTCCAAGAAGTTGCAGATGCAACTAAAAGTAGAGATGGAGATGAAGTTAGTAGCAGTAGAGGGAAGCATAAAGTTGATGAAGAAGACATGATACCTAAACCAGACCCTCCAATGAATGAGGAGCCATTCCTAAAAGCCCTCAAAGCCCTAGGAGGAAAAAGTCTTGAAGAAATTCCATGGTTTAATGGAAAAATGGATAGTGACCTAGTTGTGGAATGGATAGAAGGCATTGAGAATCACTTTGAATGTGAGGGCATAACTGAAGCACGAAAGGTAAAAGTTGAAAAGTCAAGATTAAAAGGTTCAGAATTAACATGGTGGAAATACCTCCAAGAAGAAAGGGAGAAGATGGGTAAGAATCCTATCTCAAATTGGAAATCCATGTTAAACAAGGTGAAAGAACAATACCTACCTGAGGATTATGAAATCCAGTTGCATAAGAAGAGGCATAATTTGAAACAAAAAGATTTGGATGTGGCTACATACACTGAAGAGTTCCATAATTTGTGCTTGAGGTCAAGAGTCCAAGAGGATGAGACTATCAAGGTGGCTAGGTATCCTGGAGGCCTAAAATGGAATATCAAAGAGGAAATCAGTTTGTGGACTCCTACAACAGTCCATAAGTATTTCCAACTTGCATTGAAAGTAGAAGAGAAGAACAAAAAGAAATCAAAATCAAACTTTAGAGGAAGACATAGAGGTAGAGAAGGAAGAGGACAAAGAGGCTGTGGTGGAAGAGGATCAGATTCAAGGAAGAAAAGTGAGAAAAAGCTCACTAAAAACCAAGAAGGAAACTCAAATAGAGGAGGTTTCAGAAGAGGTCGAGGATCTAACGCTAGTTGGAGAGGAAGAAGCAGCAGCAATCAAGGAAGAGGAGAATCCTACTTTGCCACCATGAAATGCTACCATTGCAATCAGCTAGGACATCCTGCCTATAGGTGTCCTAAAAAAGTTTCTACCTCTCAAGGAGGTGGAAAGAGAGTTAATTATGTTCAAGAAGAATCAATTTGCAGAAAAAAGCCATCTGAGGTGCCTTTAGAAACAGAAGAAGGTGAGATCCCCATGATAAAGAGGACATTGAACACAAAGCCAAGCAAAGAAGAACCAAGCCAAAGAAGAGCACTCTTTAGGGTGAAGTGAAAAATCATAGGAAAGGTGTGTAGGGTCATCATTGACTTGGGCTCAACTGATAATGTCATTAGTGAAGAGGAAGTCACCAAGATAAATTTTAAGAGGATTCCACATGACAACCCATACAAGGTTACATGGCTCAATAAAGGATAGCATGTGTTTGTAGGATAACAAGCATGGGTAGAGTTCATCATTGGCAAGTATAAGGATAGAGTTCTATGTGACATTATTCCCATGGATGCATGCCACCTTCTACTTCGAAAGCCATGCAAATTTGATAGGAAAGCCATGCATGATGGAACCAAGAATGCATACTCATTCAAGAAAGATGGAATGACCTTCAAAATTCAATCCCTGATAGAAGAAGGAGAGATGAAAAAATAAATTCCAAGTGTGCTCATGGTTAATGAGAAGGAGTTCTTGAAGACCCTAGGAGAAGGAGAAGGAGTTGGGTTTGTTTTAGTATAGAAGCCAAAAGATGAAGTTGTTGTCAATAAATCAGAGATACCAAATGAGGTAAAATAAATACTTGAAGAGTATAAAGACATTGTGAATGATGGCTAGCCCACTCCCCTACCTCCTAAGATACTTGTTAGCCACAAGATTGACTTCATACTAGGAGATACCTTACCCAAAAAATCTTCCTATAAGATGACCCCTCAACAAAATGAGGAAATAGACAAACAAATCATAGAGCTATTAGACCAAGGCCTAATTAGAAAGAGCATAAGCCCATGTGCAGTCCCTACTATTTTAGCACCTAAGAAAGTAGGAGCTTGGAGACTTTGTACTGATTCTAGAGGCATTAATATAATTACCATTAGGTATAGGTTCCCAATACCTAGAATTGAAGACCTAATGGACTGTTTAGGGGAGGCAAAGTACTTTAGTAAGATTGACCTTAAGAGTGGCTACCACCAAATCAGGATAAATGAAGGAGATGAATGGAAGAAAGCCTTCAAAACTATAGAAGGTTTGTATGAATGGCTTGTAATTCCATTTGGTTTGTCTAATGCTCCCTCAACTTTTATGAGGCTTATGAATGAGGTACTGGTAGAATACATTGGTAAGTTTTTTGTTGTCTACCTAGATGACATTTTAGTTTTCAGCAAAACTAAGGAGGAGCATATTAGGCATTTGAAAATTGTTTTCAAGAAATTGTATGATGAAAAGATAATGATCAATTTGGAGAAGTGTGACTTCATGAAACACGAGCTTGAATATCTAGGTTTTGTTTTTGTCTCGGGGTAACCTCAAAATGGATCAAGAAAAGGTGGATGCCATTCTAAGTTGGCCTACTCCCAAGGTTGCAACTAAGGTGAGAATTTTTCATGGTCTAGCTCAGTATTACAAAAAGTTCATTAGAAATTTCAGTGGGATTTGTGCACCTATGTTAGACACCATTAGAGGTGGGATGAAGACAAAGTTTCAATGGACACCACAAGCTGAGAAAGGGTTTGAAACACTCATGGAGAAGATAACAAAGTTTCCTACTCTAGTTCTTCCAAGCTTTGATATGATTTTTACTGTTGAATTTGTTGCAAGTAATGTGGGCATTGGGGCTGTCATAAGCCAAGAAGGAAGACCAGTAGCTTTCCATAGTGAGAAGCTAAATGATGCAAAGAAGAAGTACTCTTCTTATGACTTAGAGTTGTATGCTCTATTCCAAGAACTCAAAAAGTGGAGGCACTACTTTCTTCCAAAGGATTTCATTGTATACACTAATAACCAATCTCTCAGCTTCCTTAACTCTCAGGAAAAACTTAGCAGCAAACACATGAAGTGGGTGGAGTATCTACAAGCCTACACTTTCAATATCAAGCATAAAAAGGGAGTACAAAATAAGGTTGTTGATGAATTGAGAAGAAGGATTCTCACAGTCCAAGAATTTCATGTACAAAGAATAGGCATTGATAGCTTCAAAGACCTTTATGCTGAAGATGAAGATTTTGCCCAAATCTACAAGGTATGCAAAGAGTTTAAAAACAACTTTCATGGTGATTTTTCTGAATATACTTTGTAGAATGATTTATTGTTTAAAGGAGATCCACTTTGTGTTCCTAGAGGGTCTATGAGAGATAATTTGATTCAAAAAAAACATAATGGAGTAGTTAGTGGTCATTTTGGAGTCAATAAGACTCGAGCCAGTCACTAGGTTCTATTTTTGGCCTAGAATGAATAGAGATGTTAGACAGTATGTTGAGAGTTGTGTAGTGTGTAAAAAATCAAAGGGAACATCTTCCAATGCAGGTCTTTATCAGCCACTTCCAATCCCAACTAGACCATGGGAATGCATAAGCATGGATTTTGTAGTTGGTTTTCCAAGAACAAGGCAGTGATATGACAGTATTTATGTTGTTGTGGACAGATTTAGCAAGATGGCTCATTTCACGCCTTGAAAGACTATTCATGATACTTGTAGCATTTCTCATTTGTTTTTTAGTGGAGTGGTGAGGATCCATGGACTCTAACTTAGTATTGTTTCAAACAGGGACACCAAATTCATGAGCCATTTTTGGAAGACCTTATGGCAAAAGCTTGGCACTAACTTGTCTTCTGGATTTTCCTATCATCCACAGATAGATGGCCAAATAGAGGTGGTCAATAGGAGTCTTGGTAACTTTTTGAGATGCCTCACAAAGGAGTATGGTCAATCATGAGACCAACTCATTGGACAATCTAAATATGCATACAATGATACAGTGAATAGATCAATTGGTAAGATTCCTTTTGAAATTGTTTATGGTTTTCACCCAAGAGGGATTTTTGAACTTAGAGAATTGAAGGAAGGAGTGAATGGTAGTGGATATGCTGAGGAATTTTCTCATTCAATGAGAGAAGTCCATGAAAGTGTGAGAAAGAACTTGATTGACAATGTTGAAAAGGTGAAGACAAAGGTGGATGCAACAAAGAGGGATGTTCAATTTCAAGTTGGAGACTTTGTGATGGTACACTTGAACAAATATAGGCTGCAAAAATATGTTCCTCACAAGCTACAGATGAAGAAGTTGGGTCCATGCAAGATACTTGCAAAGTATGGAAACAATGCATACAAGGTGGAGCTTCCTGAAGACATTGGGTTGTCACCAATTTTTAACATTGCAGAATTGATAGAATATAAAGGACCCATTCAAGATGTTGATCAGAACCTTCAAGAGGTAATACAAGAGGTAAAAAATTTGAAATTAACCCCTACTCCATCTATGAAAGCTAAAAAGATACTAGACTCAAGGGTCTACAAGAAGACTAGGAACAAAGACTATATGGAGCACCTTTTCAAATGGCATGAAAAAAAATATGTTTATGCTACTTGGATCAGAGAATCAGAGTTCAAAAGGTTGGGCATTGACTCAAATATGCTCAATCCAAGGACGGATTAACCTTTCTTTTTTGGGGGGGGGAGTATGGTGCAGGAGCACACCTAGCTTAACCCCTTAGTTGTCTTTGATTCTGGCATGTACTGACTCTATCCAAGTCAAGAGAGTTTGTGTGGACCTTAGAAGGTCATTTTCATTATTTCCCTAAGATGGTTATGACTAGGACAATCCATGACTAGATAGTTGCTTAGGAGTTGCTTTGTGTGTTTTCTTTCATATATTGCAGAGATGATTCCTAGAGTAAAAAGGATACTTGAATAGATTAGGATATGTTTTTAATTATTTTTAAGTTGGTTATATGTCATATTCAAACAATTGGAGAACAAACATAAAAGGTTGGAAGGATGCAAAAGTTGTCATTTCTTGCCAAAGTTGTCAACTTGGCAAAAAGTGCTAAAAAAATTGGGAAAAGATGGTAGAATGATTTTAGAGAGGCTAAATCATGCCTAGAAATAATAAAAATACCTTATTAAATGCCACAAAAATATCCCAAGTCCTACTTGATAGGAAAATCCAAAAAGACAAAAAGTTGCTATAACAACTTTTGGATTTTGCATGACAGTTTTGAAGAATATGTTGCAGACTGAATTGGATGAAAGAATGATGTCTTCTAACACCTAAATCCATTATTTTAGGTTACTTAGGATGTGTAAAACCTACCCAAAACCACTGTCAAGGATTTTTAATAAAAAAAGAAGTTTGCATGAATGAGAATTCTGAGTTTTTGAAGAACATTGTTTTTGTGCTTTTTGGTTGCATGAATGGGAAGATAGAATTATAAATATATTTTAGTATTTCATCCATGTTTTTAATGAGATAATGAAGGTTTTCCATTAAGGTTACAAGTTCATTTGAGTTCATCTTCACATGTGTGAAATATTTTTCAAGTTCTAGTATAACAGTGGTACAGTTTTTGAGTTTTTGGTTGCATGTAAGGGTTAATGGATTGAAACTAATGATCTAACCTTGGATCCACATTGATAATTCCCACATAGAACTTTTTAATTGATTGATAAATTTATTAATAATTCATTTTGATTAGTTTTAAAAATCATTCATTTCTAGGCAATTTGTTGCCACTGTTTGGAGCACTTCATGAAAATGCTTTTGCCACTCCCTTTCCCACCATAGAAATTTTGTGGGTTTTTAATAAATGGGAGTGGAATTGTATATTATGTTTTTTGCAGGAGGAGGGGTACCAAAAACCATTTTTTCTAGCATTTCCATGATGCCTTAGGCGATTTGATAGCACCTGGCTAGGTAGCATCAGAGCTAAAAGGCAAAATGCAGTGGGTTGAATGCATTGAAAGCGTCAATCCAAGATTGGAATAAGTTAGGGGGATGTGTGAAGGAATATAATATATAAGTATAAGTTCCCAAGAGAAAAAATTTTATGGTCTCTACGTAACCCTAGAGAAGACTGTCAAAAAAAAACTAAAACCCTCAATCTTAGGCCTAGAGTGGTTTTTCAGTGTACAGACAGGTTGAAGAGTGGAGACCCTAAAAATATTGTGAGTCTCCCAAAAGGGTACTCAAATATCAAGTTTTTTTACCACCTTCTTAAGGAGATTTTGGAGTAAAGAAGAGAAAACCTCTAAAATAGGGCTAATTCTAGTAGCCCTATTTGGTGCAAAGTGGGCAGTTTTGAAAGTTTTAGTCATAAAACTCACTTGATCTATAATGAGAAGGTGGAATTGGATTGAGTAACATCTAAACACATCCCCCATTCACCACAAAGAAATAAATAACCATGTTGTTTTAATATCCAAGGTGGACAGGAAGGTAGAACCCTTGGTTTGATAAGCAATTGAATTGGTGTAACTAGGTGGGGTAGTTGGAAGGATAGGATCATGATCTTATAATAGAGAGGGGTATCTAAGTGAACCCTAATAGGCTAGGATAAATCCTAAGAAAGTCCTTATAGCTAGTAAGGACACCAGAGCAGCCCTAACCCACCTTACATCAATACAAGCTATCAACATAATCTCGGAGAAGGAGAAGTCACCTAACAAAGATGCAAGCATACCCAAAGATAAGGGTAATGAAGAATAAAATAAAGATACAACCAATGAACAGGTAGTCACCAGTGGAGAAAAAAATGTTACAAATGTAGATCACACACCAAAAGATGAAGATCACACCAAAATAGATGCACAAATGAAAGATACAGATGAAGTGCAAAAAGACAAAGGTGAAGAAGAGAAGAAAATTGAAGATACTCCTAAGGATACAAAAGATGCTATAGATACACTAAATTTTGATGAGGATACATCCACACACAACTGACAGGAAAACCCCAAGCAGGAAGGAAAAGGTACTTCACCACCGAAACAATCCTCTAGCACATCAGAGTAAGCAGAAAAACTTGCTATGGTTTTGCATATAGGTGCATCACAAAAGAAGAAGAAGAAAATCAAGAAGAGTAAGTTGGAGGTCACACTTGATGAAATCATTGAAATACCAGAGTTTGATCCAACCACATTGGAATATGAATCTCTTATTGGATATGGAGAGATATGTCAAAGGAAAGCAATGCAGGAAAAGCTTAGAAAAGAACAGAAAGATTCTCTAGTGTTGGACACCACAAGAGACATCTTAAGCCAAATAGTTCCTGACATTGATGTTGATCACAATGCCCCCATTCTAGATCAACTTGTCATTCTCACCAAAGTAATCACAACTCAAAATGTGGATGCAGAAAAAGATATTGAAGACTGAGCAGAACAAAAGTTCCAATACAAATTGACAAAAAAGATCAGCCAAGAAGTGGCAAAAAATAAGGTAAAGCTTTCAGAACTAACAAATAAATTAGATCCAATCATTACTGAAGCTATTTCCTTAATTAAAAAGCTATGCACTTTGGAGAAATTCACTAAGGATAATAGTGATAATATTGCAAATATTGATTTTTATCTAACTGTAAGTGCTAAAAGTCTAACCACATATGACAATGCAATAAAATTGCATTATGACAAGATAATAGAAATCAAAAGGTTAAGACAAGAAATTTGGGAAGCAGAATCACAATTTAGAGAAGAGGTTACCGACATACAGGCTCAACTCTTACCAAACCTCACACTTTTGTAACAACACATTACTTTGGCAAGAAAGATAATTGCCACTCCCAAGATGTCTGTAGTAGACAGTATCTATGATATTCACGCCCAGATTACACTAGAGAACATGGCTCTTGAGAATATGAAGGAGAAATGGGAGAAAATTATGGAGGATATGAAGACTTCTCATTCCCAAATTTTTGATAAGTTGTAAGTATACACCTTTGCCCTTACTGTAAAAAAAGGGGGAAAATGATATGTACAAAACATATAGTAAAAAGGGGGAAATGATGTATAATACAAAAGGGAGAATGACATGAAGATAAGATGAAAAGGGACTATATTATATAGGCAAGTGTACATGTACATACATATACTATACCGGCATATACATAGGGGGAGTCATAAAAATGACTAAGGTAAACACATGGTGTATATACTAAACACTTTAGTATTTTGCACATATCAGATTTTGATACTAATGTCAAAGGGGGAGATTGATGACATAAGTTTTTCCATTAGTATGCTAAGAGAAATAGTTCTTTGAACCGTTGGTTACACTACACCGAAAGATAGGTTTCAGTTCATACCAAAAGTGCTAAGTATAGAGAAACCCAAGGACACAAGTTTTACAGTGTAAACTGAAAGTGCAACCTTAAAATGATACAGAGGAACCTGAAAAGGAGGTTACACTAAACTAAAAAAGCAAGGGAACCTGACAGATAGTCCACAGAAGGAACACCGAAAGACTTTTAGAGAAACCCGAGCATCAGACACCAAAATTCAATTATATCCCGAGAAAAATGGATCTGACTTCCACGTCAGATAAAACAGTTATGTTTTATATTTAGATTTTAGATTTGATTTAAAACCATTTCTTGAGGAACAAGAAAGATAATTGTAAGTGTTTTAATCAATCTAACTAATTAAAAACATGCAAACTAGGAGATCAAGGTCAAGTTGTAAACCTTCGATCATAGAGTTATCTTTATAATACGTGAAACTAAATTAGGTCAATCTATTGTATAAATAGATGTGTAATTATTTATTTCAACATGTATGTGAGGATGATAGTAGCCAAGGAGCACATCTATGGATCAAACTAAAAGTTTCAAGAAGTGGAACAATAAAAGATGAATTTGGTTATCAAGAACCAAGAATCAAGGCTACCAAGAAACAAAGGTATTAATCAATCACATTAGGTGATACTTTGTACATGTGATTTTAATGGATCTATAATCAGTAATTGAATATTTCATACACTCAGGTAAATGAGTATTTTTGTCTACATTCTAACAAGTGTAGCAAATAGAAGAAATCCTTTCAAGAAAGGTGGATTTAACAATCCTTTATAAATCTCTTAACCGAGTGCACACTAAACAATGTTGCTATTGCTCTTAGCAGAGTAGACCTTAACCAGTCTCCACATAATACTCCTAATAGGGTAGATAATCAGAAGTGATCAAATTGTAAGCCTTAAAAGGCCCCTTCCAATCTACAAATAGTGATTTTTTTGTGGGTGCCATCTCCACCACAGTTTTTACCTTCTAACAGAGGTTTTTTGTGTTACCATATCTTGTGTTATAAATCATTACATTTCATGAATGCTTCTATGAATGTTTATATGTTTGTTAAGTTTTATGAATTGATATAACTTATACAAAGATAATATAGAACAGATGGTTGGTAATACAATGGATTACTAAATGGATAAAGGTTAAAAGAGATAAAAGTTTTAGAGGTACTGAATCACCCCTCCCCTCTCAATACATACTTCCCATTATTTCCAACACATACATGTCTTCCACTATTATGAGAGAATACATGATACATGTTTGTCTTCCACTGTTCTAAGACTGTGATACAAACCTATCTTTCACTTTTTTCCAATGTACATGTCTTCCAATATACTAAAGGTTCAACATACATACCCACATCACCAAGAATAGAAAAGTCTGGACCACAAAGTTTGAGGGAACACATACTCAAACTCCTCCAAAACTAATGGAACATTATGTTTGAAATCAATGAAAACAAAAAATAATCGTATATTTCTATTGATGTGTCCCTTTTTCATTAATGGAAAACAACCATAAATAATGAAATGTTAACTCTCCCTTACTATAATAACCATTTACTTTATCTTTGTCCCCCTTTTCTATCAAGGACAAAGGACAAGAAAATATCTACCACTACATAACTCTAATAACCTATCACCAACATCAGTACAAGATGAAAATAAAATAGAAAGGTATCTCTGAATAGATGCACGAACTTGATGAACTAATCTAGATAGAGAAAGGGGAAACCACCCCAAGTCGTTATAGAGAATATTAAAATAATTTTGATCATATGATGAAGAATGTCTCCAACAAAAAAATCATTGAAGAAAAACATATCTCTGGATACATTATTGTACAATATAAAATAGGAAGCAATGCAATGTGAATATTACTTCACCCTTTCAAACTGCACAATCGGAAGAAAGATGTCTCAAAGGCATCGGTATGGTTCCAAGAACTAAATGGAAAAATGATACTTCGCTAATGTGGATGAATGAGTAATGAAAAAATAGATTAAAAATAAAGATTAGGGATAAATTATGTATACATAAAAAAAAAATATGGGGAACTTGTTGTTTCAATGTTGTATTTTTTATTGCCAGAGTCCCAAAACCACCTAAAACTGCAAATATGACCTCTAAAACCTATAACCTGACTTTAGGATCAATTTGTGTCATTTTTGGAGGAAAAATAATGGATAATAAATTATGTACCTAGGTGGATAGCAGTTGAGTTTCTATGTAACCTGGGTTTTGAGCTCAAACTTCATTGAGATCTCTCTCGGGACCTGTACTTTTTCAATCTACAATCGTGGATCTATAGTTGATTGCTACACATAGAAAAAAAGAAAGGAGGTTGGATAAAGAGATTTTCCTTAGTCAAGCCCCTATTTAGGAATCAACCTTGAAAATGAAAGGACATTGCATAAGGAAAGATGAAATAGAAGCTAGATCTGAATCATGAAATTACCTCATTCTTTGATGATGCAATGCCTCTTTTGATGTAATCACAAGTGTTAATGCAATAGATTTAACTCCACAAAAACCAAAAAGGAAATCACAAAACATAAGCCTTGGATGATGGATGTTGTAATTTTCCACAATGCTTGATGAAGAAGGAGAAGAATGCTTTGAAGGGTTGGAGACTTGGATTCTTAAAGACCTTGAGAACGCTCTTAAAATCTAATTGCTTGATTTATTCTTTATCATGAATGGTTGAAAATAGTAATGGATGCCAAAATGAGGAGAGATATAGGGTATATATACTTTAATCAACCATTTTTAGATTCAAAATGAAGCCATGCTGACCACAGAGAGAGATATCCCTCCAAAACCATGACAAAGGGCCTTGGGCATAATTTGAGCCCATATTTGGGGGTACATAATGGATAGGCCACTATGTACCTAGATACATAGAATTTTGGCCTCTATGTACCCTCGAAAAAGTTTGCAAAATGGGGCCAAGGTGTCAAGATGGTGAGAAAAGGCCAGAATTTGATTTACATGTTGTTGGGATCAAGCATAATGGACAAAAAGACCTTGAAGTCACCAAAGTAGAGGCTATAGGTCCTAATAGAGAAAACAATAATGAGTGATAACTTTTTAGGATGATACATTTAGCCCCCACTTTAGTGGGAGTTTGAGACAGACTCATGTTCACATTAAAGTAGAAGATAGAGAGACAAAGAGATGAATATCATGGGAAAAATGAAAAGAGATAAGATATCACTAACTTTAAGGACACAAGCCACCAAGCCAAGGATCTTAATTTTTATATCCATGTGCAAGGAAACAAAACAAAAGGCCTAAAATCTTACTAAGTTTCCAAGTCAATTAGTTGAAGAGACCTTGATGAATAAAATATCTCAACCACTAGTATCATGCTCAGAAAGATATTGCAAAAGCATGAGTGGTCACCTGAAAAGAGAAATAATGCACATAAAAGATAATATCAGACTCCATGATCCAATAAAATAGAAAAGTGTGTTATGTTATGGAATTAAGGATGATATAAAATACCATCATGGATGACACAAGATAGCTTGTTGTATTGTGCTAGGTGATCCATGAGAGAGAAAGAAATAGAGAAGAGAGGGGGAAATGATCTAGTGTTATGCTAGTTCCACCCATCTAAAAATATAAAGAGGGAGTTGATGGTCTAGTGAATGCTAATCAACTCATAAAATTATATTCAGATGAGAGATTGAATGGTCTAGAAAATTGTGTTAGGGTAGTCAACTCATAAAAAAGGATAGGTTAAATGGTCTAGAAAATTGTCTTATGTTAGTCAACCAATCCATAAAATGTATGCAAAGGATAGGTCAAATGGGCTAGAAAATTATCTTATAATATTTCAACCAATGCTAAGGATAACAAAGGAAAGTATTGTATCCAAGGAAATCTAACAAAGATGTACAAAGGAGAGTGATCTGGCCCTAGAAAATTGTGTTATTCTAGTGTACTCTATGTGAAATGATTGAAGTAAATAGAATATTTTCAATAAGGAGGTCATATATCCCCTCCCCCTTAAGATGGAAAAATATGATTGTTTTGACATCTTAAGGAAAAGAGGAAAAAGGATAAACCACCTTTTACAACAAGGAGGTATCCCAGAAGCAACACCCAGTCTAAGTCAAAGAATTCACAACTCCTATGAGGTCAATGAAGGGATGAATGCAAAGAGATACCATGCAACAAGTATAAGGAGATCCTTTTGAAGGATGCTAAAAAGAGGATGAAGAAGAATATGAATATCATCATTTATCAATAGAAGGTAAGACTACACACCTTCCCTATTTCTAGGTTAAAGGATTCTTAATGAAGGTTGACCAAATTTTAGCTGCTAAGAAAGGGATTTGTTTACTATGGATACCCATTTCTGAACAAATAAGAGGCTACAATCAAGGATGCATACCTCTCTTATAAGAGAGAATATGTAATCTAAACAAACAATTCTATGTAAGATAAGATATCACAAGATAAAAAAAAAATTCACTTAACCAAGGGAAAATGGATCCTTAGAAAATGAAGAGAGATTGAAATAGTATCCTTTCCCCCTAAGTGTAGAGACAAGGATAAGGATGAAGAGGACTATTATGTTACTCGCAAAGTATGATCACACCTGAAATTTTACCACCATGAATGATAATGAGATCCTAATGGAGAATCTAACAAGTTCACATAGTATGGAGAAACATAATAGGAACTTAAATGTTATTCAAAGTAATGATGATTTAAAAATAGTTCATTGTTATGTGTTAGATGAATGATGTCATAATCAATGATTTTTTCAATCTTGTAATACAAAGCTTGATAGTCATAGTAGAATGGTTGAGATATCTATGATACGTACAAAAAGGAATATTGATAAGGTTTTGACCATGTCTCTTCTTTCATTTGGGTCAAGTAATCAACTTAGCATAAATAAGGTTAAGAAAGATGATTTCTTGACTAAAGCTAGGAATTTTAGATGATATAGGGGAGAATTTAGACAAAGGAGAAGGTTGGGAAAAAACCCTTGAGGAGACAAGTGTGAGGTGGGCTTGTTATCATTCTCAACAATTTCTTGCATACATCCTAAACTATGTTGAAGATTAGTAGTTTAAATGTTAGAAGGATTGGGTTGAAAATTTGAAACACTATGTCCTTTGAAGGGTCTCATGTAAAAGTAGGAACCTTGTATTCACCTAAAAAAGATGGTGTAAAGTCTAATGACCCCCAATAATCTTCTAAAAATAAATTTATAGGAGAAGAAGTATCTTTAGGAGGAGAAGATATGTTTTACTTAAATGGTATAGGAATGGATGGAGAATCAAAATCGGTTTGTAAGCAACCTGGTGATTTATCATTAGCAACAAGGGTATACATGGAATTGTTATGAATGAACTTTACTATGCACTGAAGTGTAATTCCTTTTAATTATTAACTATATCAGTATATTCCTACTCAACTTATGAACTATATTAGTATATTAACTATATATAATTATATATAATTGCTCATTTTTAGGAGTAAATTAGTATATTAACTATGTCAACTTATATTAATTATGTATTACTCACATTAGGTAATTCATGCATCACCTTTAGTGCAAAGGTTCATTTCTAGGATCCTCAATTACATACAGGATTTCTAAGATCACATTCAGGAAATATAGTCACATTTGGTTAGTTTATTTGCAAATTTAAAAGTCTAACCACTAATGCTTTAACCGTGACTATTTCTGTGTTTTTAGTAGCCTAACAATTTCTTGCAGATTTTTGTCAGAGACTTGTTTGTTAAAAAGTTGGAAAGCAACTACTAATTTATGGTTTTCAGGTTGCCAAATTGCTCAACTTAACTTTCATTTTGCAAGATTTCAAACTTAAGCAAATTTTCTATCACTTATTAAATTGATCAGAGGATTATGATTTTTTCCTTTAAGGAAGATCAGAAACTCAAAATTCAATTTATAACTTGATAATAATTTGGGAAAATGAAAAAGAAATTCACTAAGTTTGGGGAAATGGAACAAGCAAATCTTTCTAATTTTGGGAAGTAATTGAACAAGAAAAGTCACTTAAATTTGGGGAAATTGAAAAATCAAACTTTTCTTTCATATGCTTTGACAATTTTTACAATAGGCATTTAAAGTCAGATTTAAACACATTTCTTAGTCCAACTAGAGGATTTTCTCTTTTTCCCAAGTTAGAAGAATCAAAAACTCATCATGGGGGATTGAGTTTTGCGCTATAAAATCTGAAGTAAATGAACATGTTTGATGTGCTTATGGGAGAAAATCGCATGGAATAGAAGAGTATGCTCTTCTTCTTTTGAAGAACCATAAATCTACACTCCTAAGTCTCCAATCCTTTGTAATTGCTTTCAAAACATTAGAGGGCCTGCCGGTTGAGGAAAAAATCTCCTGGGAATGACCCAAGTGAGGACAGGTTTTACGCCAACCCTTCCAACTCACTATAAATAATATGATTCCTTGTAGGCCAAAGCCTTGAAAGACGTAGTCAATTTTGTTCTTGGAATTTTGACATCATTCCTTGAACATGCTTAAGTGTGCATAGAGCGGAGCCACTTGAATCTTTCTTGTGAGACTACACACATTTGAGTACTCGTAGGGATATATGCCTCAATTTTGTCTTGTGCAATTCTATGGGGGATGATTGTGAATGGATTCCCACAATTAAACAACACTTGTAGTCAAAAACTACCTGGTTTATCTCTGAAAGGGTGATAATCTTTGTGCAAGGCAAATAGTAATTTTCCCAAGATACTCGTCATTTCATGCCCTCACTTGTGTTTGGAGTCAGCTAATATGGCATCATGACTGGAGCCATTGCGTGCTTGGTGATGATTGTATTCTGATTAGCATGTGAGTGTGTACCTGAGTCTACGAGAAAATATTTTCACTCTATGCCTAGAATCTACAGAATAGAGATGTGTTTTTGTAACCTTAATGAACATTGCTTGATGTGTCCTAACAACTCACTAAGAAGATAAATCCTCAAAACAAGAAACAAATTTCAATCCCTGACATACATGTTGTTCAATACCTCTCTGGAAAGTCTCAGACAAACCCTATTATCAGACAAAATTTCACGTATTTCAAGAAAAACTAACAAAAATTGCAAAACCATCAGAGGCTCACATCTGGTCAATTTTAGGTCGCATTTGGTTGCATAGGATCTCATTTAGTAAATCCTAGCTCGCATGTGGGAAATAGGATCATATTTTGTCTGCATAAGATCGCATCCTGTATTTCAAAGCTCACATTTGGGAGTCACATCTAGGACAGTGGGTACTTGCACACGTGTCTCTAAGAGAAACTCAGTATTTTTGGATACCCTTTTGGCTCTTTAGACTGATCATGTTTCTCTTGTTGGTCCACCTATCATTGTTTCACAACTGTTTATAAATCTACCTTGCATGTCCTTTTGGATTCTCACAATTGGTCCCAAAACATGTGGTCTTTTCAATTACCAAAATATCTTGATTCCCAACTCAATATCAAGGAATTATAACCCTCTAACACTGCATTCACTCAAACACAAACACTCTTTCACTACTTGGACACACCTACTTGGACAATTTGACATCCTATTAACATAATTGGAAAACCTTTGATGAATTTGAAACCCAGCTTTCATGGTTAACACAAGATGTAATCAATATCTTGCTAATGATTCAGAGAGACATCCTATATTACTTAAGTTTCAACAAGGAGAGACATCTCGCAATCCCCCATTGGATCAAAGCTCATCCAAAATGGAAGCATCTCATAAAGGATGGAGTGCATCTTTTGATGAATCTAGCGAAGAAAATGACAATATAGAGAGAGACATAAAGAAGAAGAAAATCATGGTCATCCTTTGTTTGATTCTGATAGTGAAGAAGACATAATGGAAGAGGAGTATAACAAGATCAAACAAAGTATAAAATTCCAAAATACCTTGGAAAATATCATTGGTGAAGACAAAGAGAAATACTTCCTACACTTTGCTTCTCTTGGAGTCAAACTTCCCAAAGACTATGATGTTGAGAGACTAAAAGAAAAGGAGGTACAAAAACCTATTTCAATCCTCACAAAGCAATTAACATTGATGCAAATGGAACTTGCGACACTCAAGCAAGAAAAGATCAAACCTACAAAAAAATACTCTTTAAAATACATATGTCCATTTCCTTTTGATAAGAGTATAAACATGGTTATGTTTCCTCCTAACATGGCAAGACCCAAATATGAAAAGTACATGGGAGAAACAGATCCACATGACCATGTTAGAGAATTTTAAGCTCTAAGCATAGATTACATGCATGAACCTACTAATCTAATGAGGCTATTTCTGGGAAGTCTAGGCGGAAATTCTATGGAATAGTTCTCCAAACTCACACCAAGTGTGCAATCATTTGAGGAGTTAATCCAACAATTTGTTCAACATTACTCCTACAACATACAAAATAATGTAACCATGATGGATCTTTGTAACACAAAACAAAGAACGAGTGAATCCTTTACACACTTTTTACAAAGGTAGAGGAGAATCTTTGCAAGGTACTCAAGAGCAATACCCAAATCTTAAAAGATGGAAATATTTATCAACAACTTGGTATCCAAAATGAACTACGCTTTACAAATGCAAGATTCACCTAGTTTTGATAGAATGATCAAGAATTCTATTTGTGTCGAAGACATTATGGTCAAGAAAGGAGAAATCACACTCCAAATTGATAATAAATCTAACAAATACAACAACAAACCTAAATGGTGTAACAAGAACAAGAATTTTTTTAGTGATGGAGTGGTAGAAGCATCCAATGCAAACACTAAACCAGTGGTGTTCAATTTAACAAAAAACTTACAAGCAAGAAAAGAAGATAAGTTAAAAATCACAATACCAAAAGCAAGTAATGGTACCAACAAAAGTAAACCATGGACGTCTAGACCTCAAAGAACATTTAATCCATTGGGAGAACCTCTTGAGACAGTTTTGAAGACTCTCTTGGATAACAAAGTCCTCATGATACCGGATTCAAAACCATGGGAACCGGAAGTTAAACCAAGATGGTGGAATGACAATGCCTATTGTTTTTTTCATAAAAACAAAGAACATAAGACTAATGACTTTGTTAAGCTCAAACACATTATACAATATCTCATTGAGCGAGGCAAAATCAAAGTGGAAGGACATTCCACTAATGAAGATCACATGGCATATAACAAACCATTGCCTTGTTAGTAATAACAGTCCACAAGACAACTGAGAGGGGGGGTGAATTAGTTGTGATATAGATTATTAAACTTTAAACTTTATAAACCAAATCTACAAATGTAAATGATAACACAGTAAATGCCAACATCATAACACAATATTTTTTGTCGAGGAAACCCTTTTAAAGGTAAAACCCTGGTGGTAATTAACACCCATAAATAATGTACTAAGAGTATAGTATCCTTGTTAAAAGATTTAACCCTGTTAGGATCTTGTTACAACATTATAGTACATAGTCCCTGTTAGGAGATAGGCCCTGTTAGGAGTCAAAATAAATAGTAGGCTCACTGCCAAGGCACACTGCCCAAAGAAGGTTAAATCCACCCTCAAGGATTTACAATTCAAACAAAAATATAAAGAAAATACACAATCCAATGAATTGTCTGATAGCAACTGTCTTTTCTTAGTCAGTTCCAATGAAGTACTCTTCTCATAAACTCTGTTGTACATCCAGAATCCAAACAAGCCTCACAGCTTTCACTTATTCTTCTCCTTTTAATCTTTGTCACATCTTTTCAAAATAAAAGATCATGCATATATACCCTCTTACAATAATTCATTAGATCGGCCAGTTAAGCTTTCCTAATACACAAATAATTAATCATATCAACCAATTAAGGCTTTCCAATATAAAAATAATTATTTGACCCCTTGCTAAGATACACACGTTACCTATAACAAGTAAACATTATTTACAATCCATCAATTATGCTTCCATATTTGTAATCCATGCTCAAAAGTCATTTTACACACTACATGTCTGAAGTCAGCCAGCAAATAGGTCTCCTTCATAATACACGTCATAGATGATGTCACTAGTATCCAAACCACAATCAAACTCAACCCATTATTTAAACATATGCTAGATGTCTACCAATAAGCTCACATCATCTAAAATATCTTCGCTAGAAAGATATACCATAAACACAGAGACCTTCTCTGTCTAGAATCACAGTTACAGTCCAGAAACCAGTCTTCACCAAATCAACTGAAACATCTGTAATATGCAACATAAAGCCAAGATACCTTAGGAATAAGGTCTACACACATCCTTCTGCATAAATCCAACTTCTATCATTCTGAATCATCTATACAGTGTCTATACACTTCTTCCAGTCAAGTAACCAGTTTGTCCTCTCCACATAAATATATGTTGACATCAGTGACAAAACATGATTATCAAAAACATGATCAGTAACCAAAAATGATATCATCCAACAATATCCCCCTTTGGCATTGATGGAAACTTATGGGAAAATCCATATGCATCAACCCAAAAGTACTCTCTCTCAATAAAATCTTCTCAATATCCTTAACACAAATTTCTGAAAATAGTAGTGATTTTCACATAGATTCCTTCCCCCTTTGGCAACATTGGAAAAGGGTTCCATAACTCATCTATAGTCTTATGTAAGGTGTAGATTTTTCAAATCTTCATGTCCATCAATGAGGTGCAATATCACCCAAATGTACTCCATAGTGTTCTCCTGCGATCACTCCCCCTAAGGAGTAGATCCATACATCAAGTCCAGAGAATGATATAGCTCTGAGATCCACTAGACTGATGCACATCTGCATCATTCAATTACCACTGGGAGGGGCCACCACCTCAAGCATGCCTCTGAGATATTCAAAAGCACCTTTTGGAAAAGGTTTAGTAAATATATATGCTATCTGTTTCTTTGTGCTAATATACTCCAGTTTAATCTCTTTATATGCTACCTTCTCCCTCAAGAAATGATAATGAATAGAAATATGTTTATTCTTTGAATGCATTACAAGATTCTTTGACATATTCATTATGATAGTGTTGTCACAATGGATAACCACTGGTTCTTTGAAAATTATTCCAATGTTCTTTAGCATTTGTTTCATCCAAACAACTTGTGTACAATTTACTATAGCAGAAACATACTCTGACTCAGCAGTAGATTGAGCAATACAATTTTTCTTCTTGCTCAACCAAGAAACCAATCTTTTTCCAAGGAAAAATGCACCACCACTTGTACTCTTATTTTCATCCACATTACCTTCCCAATCAGCATCAGTATAAGCTTGCAAAGTAAAATATTTTGATTTTTCATACCACATTCCATATTCTATTGTCCCTTCCAAATATCTTAAAATTATTTTCATAGTAGAAAAATGTGTCTCTTTAGGATCTACCTGATATCTAGCCACAATTCCAACTGCATTGGTAATATCTAGTCTGGTGAGAGTTAGATATTGTATACGTCTAATCATCAATCTGTACTTAGTCTGAACAACACTTTGGTCCCATTGCTATTAGTCAGTTTGTTTCCAGTCACCATAGGTGTCCCAACAAGTTTACAATCTTCCATTCCAAACTTTTTCAACATTTCCTTAAGATACTTGGTTTGAGATATAAAAATTCCATTCTTGCTCTGATTAATTTTTAAACGAAGAGAAAATTTCATCTCCCCAATCATTGACATATCAAATTCATTTTCTATTTCTTTAGCAAACTTCTTACTCATCTTATCATTGCCTCCAAAAATGATATCATCAACAAAAAATTCTATACTCAAGATTCCATCTTCATCAGTTCTCAAATATAAATTGATGTCTGCATTACCTTTTCTGAAACCAAGACAAAGTAGATATTTGTCCAGTCTTGCATACCATGCTCTTGGTGCCAATTTCAGTCCATGTAGTTCCTTCTTCAATCTACAAACCATGTTTTCATCATCTGTCAAAGGAAAACCATCAGGTTTCTCAATGTAAACTTCTTCCTCTAGATCACCATTCAAGAATGTTGATTTCACATCCATTTGATAAACCTTAAAGTCTTTATGTGCAGCATAAGCAAGAAATAATCTCACAGCTTCTAATCTAGCAAAATGAGAAAAAATTTCTTCATAGTATATGTCTTCTTGTTTTGAGTAGCCTTTACATACCATTCTTGCTTTGTTTCTTACCAATGTTCCTTCATTATCCATATTATTTCTAAAAACCCATTTAGTACCAATCACGTTCTTTTTTTTAGGTCTTGGAACCAATTCCCAAGTATTTTTATCTTCATCTGTTCAATTTCTTCTTCCATATCTTTATTCCAAGATTCATCTCTACATGTTTCATCAGTAGTCTTTGGTTCAACTTGAGAAATCAAACAAATCTCATCTCTAGCTCTAGATCTAGTCATCATGCCTTTATTTGCATCTCCAATAATTTCATCTCCAGGATGGTTCTTCTTAACATACCTTGGTGTCTTCAATGTCTCAGTGGCTTCAGTTTTTTCATCTTAAATCTCATTATCAATCATCAAAGATTCTTCAGGTTCAGTAGTAACCTCTTTTGTTTCTATAATCTGACCACAGTCATACATCATTTTATGAATCTGAAAATCTTCATCTATACTCACATCGGCACTTTCAATCAACTTTCTCAATCTCAGATTAAAACATTTATATGCTTTACTCTTAGTGGAATAACCAAGAAAGATTCCTTCATCACTTCTAGCATCAAACTTGCCTATTTCATCATCTCTTTTGATATAACATTTGCTGCCAAATATTCTAAAATATTTTACAACAGGTGTATGATAAAACCACAATTCATAAGGAGTCTTACTTCTACCTTCTGTAATCTGAGTTATGTTCAGTGTGTACACAGTAGTCCCTATTGCTTCTCTCCAGTGAACATGTGACACATTTCCTTCCAGCAACATAGTCCTTGCATCATCTAATATAGTTCTATTTATTTTCTCTGCTATCCCATTATGTTGTGAAGTTCTGGGGCTGATGTATGTCTTTATATTCCTTGCTCTTCATAGTATGAATTAAATAGCTCTGATGTAAACTCTCCTCTTTCTAATCTCAAACACTTTATCTTCAAACCAAATTCATTCTCAACTTTTGATTTAAATAACTTGAATTTGTCAAATGCTTCAGATTTCTCCCTTAAGTAAGTAACCCACATCATTCTATAAAAGTCATCAACAAATAGTATAAAGTATCTTTCACCATAGTATGATCTTGTTCATGTAGGATTACATAGATTTGTATGTACCAGATCCAACTTCCCTTTTGTTGAATAAGCTTTGCTTTTGAAAGTTCTTCTAGTCTGCTTCCCCATTACACACTCTCTACACATAGTGTTAGATGGCTTTACAATTTTAGGTAGATCTCTTACTAATTTTTTCATACTTTCCATCACAATGTTATTAAAGTTAACATGACAAAATCTTATGTGCCATAACCAACTGTCATCAACCTTGGCAATAAAACAAGAAGCTTCAGATGTGTTCAATTTAAATACATTACCTCTGGATTTAGTACCAGATGTGATCAAGTCTCCTCCTTTACTTCTGATAGAGCATTTCCCATCAATGAATTTTAATTGATGACCCTTGTACACTAACTGTCCAACACTCAACAGATTATGCTTAAGTCCATCAACAAGTAATACATTGTTAGTGTTAGTCTTTCCATCCAAAGAAATGGATCCAAATCCAATAATAAGCTTAGGAGTATTGCCACCAAATATGACAACACCTCCATCATGTCTTTTCAAACTAACAAAATTGGTTTTATCTCCAACCATATGGTGTGAACAACCACTATCTATAACCCATTCAGATTTATTTTCAACTTGGGATACTAAGGCTTTTTCTTCATGTATAGTTTCATCATCCTTAAGAGAAATAAATCCAATTTCATCATAGTCACCATCATCATCATCATATATACCCTCACTAGCATAATAACATTCCTTGTCTTTTGAATACTTAGACTCGAAAAAACTTAGGTTTGTGCTTTGGAATTCTTGTAGGACATCTAGATGCAAAATGACCAATCTTGTTACATGAAAAACATTTCAAAGGTAATTTTCCTTCAAACTTTCCCTTACCTCTCTTTTCTCTTTTGGAAATTAGTGCCACAACTTCATCTAGCTTTCTTTCTTCTTCCTATATTTGTTCCCATTCATCTGCATAGGCTCCAAGTTCTTCTCTTAGATCATTAATGTTGGTGCTTTCATTTCTAGATAAGGTCTTTTTGTTCTTGTGCACGGTTGCCTTGAATGTTGACTCAACTTTAGGTAAAGTGTCTCCCAATTTTGCAACCTCAAAAGTAGTTAAATTTCCAATCAACATCTCTCTGGTAAAGTTTGGTGTCAAAGGTATAATCTCCTCTATAGCTTGTACTTTGGTTCTATATGTAGGTGTCAAAGATCTAAGTATCTTCACAATCACTTCTTCCTCATTGTAAGTACCTCTAGAGTTTCTAATACCAGTAACCACTTCAGTAATTCTCTGTCCATATACCATAATGTTCTCATCTTCTCTCATCTTAAATGATTCCATATTTGTCTTCTAGTTTTGTAGCTTTTCATTCTTAGTAAACTTGTCTCCAATATACAATGCTTCTAATCTTGACCGGATCTCATGTGCAGAATCCAAGTCCTTTACTTATGTGAATTCTCCTTCTGAAAGTGCATTGATCAAAGATTCCCTTGCAACCATATTACATGAAAATAACTTCTTTTGATCTTCATTAGCCTTCTCTACTTCTCCCTCTGTTGCTATGTTTTCATTCTTCTTTGTGATCATCCAGTAATCAATTCTCAGACATAGCAAATGCGTTCTCATCTTGTTCTGCCAATTGTCAAAGTTTTCAAGATCAAACTTCAGACTATCCTTCCTATAGTAAGTCATCTTTAGGATCACCTCAAGCTGTTAAAATTTCTCTCTAAGGACCACAAGCTCTGATACCAATTTTTATTAATAATAGTCCACAAGACAACTGAGAGGGGGGGTGAATCAGTTGTGATATAGATTATTAAACTTTAAACTTTATAAACCAGATCTGCAAATGTAAATGATAACACAGTAAATTCCAACACCATAACACAATATTTTTTGTCGAGGAAACCATGTTAAAGGTAAAAACCCAGTGGGAATTAACACCCACAAATAATGTACTAAGAGTATAGTATCCCTGTTAAAATATTTAGCCTTGTTAAGAGCTTGTTACAACATTACAGTATATAGTCCCTATTAGGAGATAGACCCTCTTAGGAGTCAAAATAAATAGTAGGCTCACTTCCCAAAGAATGTTAAAGCCACCCTCAAGGATTTACAATCCTAACAAGTGTATAAAGAAAATACACAATCCAGTTAACTGTCTGATAGCAACTGTCTTTTCTTGGTCAGTTCCAATGAAGTACTCTTCTCATAAAATTTGATCTACATCCAGCAGCCAAACAAGCCTCGCCACTTTCACTTCTTCTTCTCCTTTTAATCTTTGTCACATCTTTTCAAAAGAAAAGATCACTCATATATACCCTCTTACAATAATTCATCAGGTTGGTTAGTTAAGCTTTCATAATACATGAATAATTAATTAGGTCATCCAATTAAGGCTTTCCAATATATAAATAATTATTTGACCCCTTTCTAAGATACACACGGTACCTAGAACAAGTAAACATTATTTGCAATCCATCAATTATGCTTCCAGATCTGCAATCCATGCTCACAATTCATTTTACATGCTACATGTCTGAAGTCAGCTAGCAAATAGGTCTCCTTCAGAATACACACCACAGCTGATGTCACCAATAGCCAAACCACAATCAAACTCAACCCATTATTTCACATTATGTTGGCTATCCACCAGTAAGTTCGCATCATTTGAAATATTTTTCTTGAAAGATATACCAAAAACACAGAGACCTACTCTGTCTAGAATCACAGTTATAGTCCAGAAACCAGTCTTCACCAAATCAACTGTAACATTCACAATATGCAACATAAAGCCAAGAAACCTTATGAATAAGATCAACACACATCCTTCTGCATAAATCTAACTTTGATCATTCTGAATCATCCGTACAGTGTCTATACACTTCTTCCAGTCAAGTAACTAATTTTTCCTCTCCACAAAAACATATGTTGACATCAGTGACAAAACATTAATATCAACAGCATGATTACTAACCAAAAATAATATCATCCAACATCCCTAACTACGAAAAAGGGAAAGCTTCTAAAGGAAAAGGAAATTAAGTCAATTACACCTACTCCCATAACAATAATGTGATCAACATGTTGGACATAAAAAGTGAATCAATCAATGTGATCACTATTAAAGGTGCCAAAGACACATCACCACATTCAAATGTGGTAACTCGGAGCCAAGAACAAGTTATGATCAAAGGATTTAATTCCTCATCTAAGAAAGAGACATCCTCTAAAGTAACTATTGTCACAATTCCTAAACCAGCAATGACAAGATAAACAATTACTATACCATCTTCAAACTATAACTTGGTAGACCAATTGCAAAGAACCTCAGCTCAAATTTCTATATTTGAGTTATTAAAGATCTCTTCGGTGCGTAGGGAAGTTCTTGAACAAGCCCTACATTCTGCAAATGTTCCAAAAGACATTGTTGTAGAAAAGTTTTAGGCAATGGTCAATCGCATATCAGCTCCACATTACCTCTCATTTTCAAAAGAAGATAATAAGTCCTTGACTCGTCTACATAACCAACCCCTTCACATTGAATTCTTGATTCACAAATCCTATGTCAAATGTGTATTGATAGATGGAGGCACAGGGTTGAATATATGTACTCTCAATCTAATCAAGAAATTGGGTCTTTCAAAACAAACAATTGATTCAAGAAGTAAGATAACCATCAAGGCTTATGATGAAGAAGAAAGATCATCCAAAGGGCTCATTGTTTTACCAATCAAAATAGGACCAATTGAGTGCAATGTGATTTTTCAAGTTATTGATCTACCATTGGCCTATAACATATTACTAGGGAGACCTTGGATACATGAAATGTAAGCAGTACCATCTACTTACCACAAATGCATCAAATTCCCACATAATGGGGTGGAAGTGACAATTCCTACAGATTCAAGCTACACTTACAACAATGTCAAAGCAGATAGTATGATTCCTCACAATAAGGAAGTTCCAAAAGAATCCATACCTGAAACCTCTAAAGACATGGTGATGAGAATCTCTGGAAAGACACTAAAACTTGAAGAAACTAGCATGGGGGAATACAAACTAGACATGATGTTATCATTGGCTAACATTATTGTGTCTCCAAGATCTTATGGGAAACCTTCCCCATCTTTCACACCTACTACATCAAAAGAACAAGACATTCGCAAACCAACTATTATGGTTAGACCCTCTACTTATCAAGAGGATGAAAAAGAAGATAAAGCAGTCTTGGCTTGGCTCTATAAAGGAGAAAAGAGAGAAAACAAGGTAAAACATGTGGAGATATCCCCAGAAAATTATGGTAAAGGATATGACCTTCTCAAATAAATGGGATACAAAGGGAAGGGGCCTTTAGGAGATAAAGGAAAAGGACTCATTGAACCTATACGCATGGAATTCAGAAACACCAAAGACAAAATAGGGTTAGGTTTCAATAACAATTAAGAAAATCCTACTTCAAGAGATGGTCCAATCTTTGATGAAGGAAGTGATGATGAAGAAGAAGAAGAAACAACACTTGAACCATGGACATATGAAAGATTATTACACATTGGAACTGAGTATCCTGAATATTAAGGAGAAAGATATGTACCTACTTTTGTAGCACAACAAGAGCATCATGTTCTTTTTTTGTCACAAGTTGATGTCTAAGAAGTGGAGGAAGCAACAGAAGACTCTCCAGAAATCCAATAGCTAGAAGAAATACCCCTGACAACAAGATGTATATCCTAACTAGGGGAAATTGGTGAAAATTTCACATTCCTAGACTTACCACACTTTGATCTACAAATGGCTAATAGGGTACATCAGGTAACCATTTCTGAGTTCTTAAACAGATCTGATGACAAAATAACATATTCACATGATTATGAATGGGATCACATGTCTGATTCTACCATGGACATTGAGGTAGATGTGATTCATAAATTTCCACCTCTATGGGAGAGAGGAGAAAGTTCTAATACTTCCCCTAACATTGTTGTTGTCCCAGAATCAGATGAGATACCACTACCCATAATTGTTAATGGAGATACTAGTGCTTTATTAAGTCTAGAGGACATTCAAAGGATACAAGATATGAATTTCCATTTGATGAGAGAAAAAGAATAAAGCTCAACTAATGATTTTCTAGAGTTAGATCCACATATTACTAACAATTACCCTAATAATGACGATTCAAATCTTAATGATCTAAATGCTATAGAAGCTAACTTATCAAAACATGTCTTGTTAGTTAATAGTCTTGATGCTAACACGATGTTGTCCTTACCAAAATCTGAATCATTAATCTTGGTAAACCCTGACCTTATTGATTGGACCAATTATGACCCTACACCTATCATGAAATTTCTCAATGATTTTACTTTGGCATGTTATCTAAATACTTATGAACCCTATACTTCTTCCACCAATGCAAGGAGCATGAATCTGTTAGAGGAGGATATCAAGTCTCTTAGTCACAAATTGAAAAATAAAAAGAAACAAAGAAGTGATGGTGAAAACCACATTGTGGTAGTATCAGATTCTAAAATATTAAAAATAAAATACGTATCTGATGGTGAAAACCTATGAGGCACCAAAAGATGAGATTCTTGATATCCTCTCTGAGAACTTTCAAGAAAGATCTTCAGTTCTGATAGAACCAACACAACCAGTTAACTTGGGAACAGCAGAAACTCCTCAATTTTTTCACCTAGCACAATCCTTATCAGAAGAAGAAAAGATACAATTCACTGAATTCATCAAAGAGAAGATCAACTTTGCATGGTCTTACACTGATATGTCTGGACTCGATCTTGAGTTAATAATGCATCACTTATCTATAGCTCCTGGAATTAAACCTGTGAAATAGAAACTAAGAAATATGCATCCACATGTGGCATTATTGGTCAAAGTAGAGCTAGAAAAACTATTAAATATTGGATTCATAAGAGTTATCACTTATGCAGGATGGATTTCTAATGTGGTACCATTTTTTAAAATAGATAAATCTATTAGGATTTGCACAGACTTTAGGGACTTAAATAAATCTTTTCCTAAAGATGATTTCCCATTGCCAAATATTGATATGATTATAGATCTCACAATAGGCTATCAAATGTATTCACTCATGGATGGATTCTAGGGCTATAACCAAATAAAGATTTCTCCTGAGGGCCAAGAAAAGACAGCATTTACATGCGCATGGGAAACATTTTGCTGGAATGTCATGCCATTTGGGCTAAAGAATGTTGGTGCTACATAACAAAGAGCTATGACAACAATCTTCCATGATATGATATGCAAAAACATGGAGGACTATGTGTACGATACATTAGCCAAGTCAAAAATAAGAACAACTCACATTGAAGACTTGAGAAAGATACTAAGACTTGAGAAAGATACTAGGTCACATGGAGCAATTTCAACAAAGGCTTAATCCAAAGAAATGTGCATTTGGAGTCCAATCAAGGAAACTCTTTAGGTTTATTGTATCAGCTAAAGGAATTGAGGTGGACCCCAAAAAGGTAAAAGCTATAATGGAAATTTCACCTCGTCGCAATATCAGTCAAATGAGGACACTTGAGGGAAGACTTCAGTCCATCAAGAGATTCATGTCCCAGCTAGAAGATAGAGCACAACCTTTCATGAACTTGCTACACAAAGGTGTTACTTTCAAATGGGATGAGCATTGGGAAAACAACATCAAAGAAATAAAATATTACTTGGCTACTCTTATTCTCATGGCGCCTACTCATGGAAAACTACTATAATCTATATCTCAGCTATGGCTACATCGCTTGGAGTATTGCTAGCACAAGAGGATGAAAACAAAAAGGAAAGATCTATCTATTATATTAGTATAACCTTGGTGTCTTATGAACTCAACTACAGTATCATTGAAAAAGCTTGCTTAGCAGTTGTTTTTTGCATCCCAGAAATTTAGACACTACATGCTCTTGCATATAGTAAAAATTATTGGAAAAACATACCATCTCAAATATCTTTTGAGTAAAATAGCATTGACAGGAAGACTAGCAAAATGGGTCTTGATTCTAAGTGAATTTTATATTGAGTATGTAGATAGAAGGGCTATCAAAGGACAAGTCCTAGCAGATCAACTAGCTGATTCACCATTCCAAGATGATGCACCTTTGATAATTTAATTTCCAAATGAGACAGTCATGCACTTAACTGAATATCCATGGAAGATGTATTTTGATGGTTCTTTCACATAACAAGGATCTGGAGCAGGGTTACTATTTATCACTCCTTAGGCTACAAGATACCTAAAGTATATAAACTGATGTTTCCATGCATGAATAACATCTCAAAATATGAAGCATTGGTGAATGGACTCAAGCTTTCTATGGAATTAAAAATCATAGAGTTACATGTGTATGGTGACTCTCAACTCATTATCAACCAAGTGAATGGTGATTATCAGACAAAAGATGATAAATTGATTCCTTACAAATAGCTGGTAGAAGATTTGAAAAAGTACTTTGTCTTCATCACATTCCAACAAATTCCAAGAATGGAAAAGAAAGTCTTAGATGCTATGGCTACACTACCATCCATGTTACAACTGGAAGAACACCAATTCCGCTATGACTTCTTGGTGGAATAATTATCCTTTCCAGCCTTTGATACACCTGAATCCCAAGTGATGTGTGCTTTAAATGCCCAAGACCAATCTTGATATGCCAAAATAACTGCTTATCTTACTGATCAAACTATACCCAATGGCCTATCAAGGAATGAAAAAATAACTTTAATTAGGACAGCATCGCGTTATGTCCTCCTTACTCCTAACTTATATAGACGAGATCTTTGAACAGCCCCACAATAGGTAATAATAATCATGCCAAAGCCTTTCCTAGGAATAGTATATTCAAACTAAGGATTACTTTGCCTATCATGAAGTGCATTTAAATTGTCAACCCAGGGACATATATTTGAAATGGGACAGCACGATATGTGCACTAAGTCTCTCAAAGAGTCATACTACTTATGTTCCAGGAAGGTAAAATGCAAGAAAGAAACCTGCGCTATTGCTACAGGAAAGTAAATACACTTAACTCCTTAATGCAATTAATGTTGAAAACTGTAAACTCAACTTAAACCTATTCTATCAGCCTAGAGCATCCACTGTAACTATCCTTACAGGTGTTGCAGGAACATTCATGAAGTATAATGTTGCAGGAAGAAACACAGTAACTTCACTTAAAATGTTGTAAATGTTGAAAGCAACTCTAACCTAGTCTAATCTAATACACCTTCCAAGTTGGCCCCCTTGGTTGGCTTCTGCTATCTACTAACATGGAATATCACGAAATCACTCTTTCATTATATTCTCAAAATTGATTGCATAGTAATAGAACAATGCATAAAAACCAGAAAGAGTAACTTTATGTGCAAAGTACAACAATATTATATTTTTCCAACTCTACAAATTATCAATCAAATCCCTTTATATAGAGGATCGATGATTATTCAAAGCATAAAGATAAGTTCTGACTTAAATCTCTCCATAGAAGAAAAAAGAAATACAACAACCCATGACAGAATGTGATAAAGTCTTGGGTGACTGATTCAACAGGATAACGAGCACTGAGGAAATATAGCAGAGATATATTCCTATATTCCCTGAGATGGTGGCTCCTTCAATGTAGTGGGCATGTTTCTTGGTGCCATGATGATTCTCTCCATCACAGCTGGGACTCTATCGTTTCTTCTTTAATGCAGTTGTCCCACTCTAAAGCTGCTCCTTTTTTCCTGGTAGGTTAGTAGCATGCGGATATATATACAAGTCAACTAATCAACTCTACCCAAATATTAGAACATAGATTCAAGTAGTTATATGAAGTACTGTAATATATATATATATATATATATATATATATATATATATATATATAAGCAAAACATGTCATAACTAACTACCCATAGGCTTAACAGTTCTAACTGTACTTTAACACAAGTTCAAATAGTTATAGTTCCATAAATGTCTTGGTAATGTTTAAAATAGAGTATCAAGATTAACATAAAATAGAGACAATAAATTATCTCATCATCTGCCCCCTGGTAAGTATAATGCTTGTCCTCAAGCATTACATCTCCTTGAAATTCCTCAGAATTCTCCGGCCTCTGTATTTCCTCTTCTCTAGCTCTTGAAAGTGTAGTAAAAACCTCTTATCCTTTCCCGTACATCCATCCTATGGTCCTCCTGCAGGCGTTCAAGCCTTGCACCATTGATGTCATAAAGGGGCCATAGGAGCATAGGTGGTTGCATGGTAAGTGGACACCAGAGATCTTGTCTAATCTGCCTACCTAGATAGATATATTTTGGTGCTTTGTGAATAGATTCCTCAAGATTGATAGGGTTGTGTGGCTCTGATTTCTTAAATACTTCTGGCAGTATACTCCACCTGCTTCTGGCACTAGCCAGGGCTCTCTGAAAAACAAAGTAAGATATTCCCTCACATTATGCATAGACCTCTATTCTAATATCAAAGAATTTCTACTTTGTTTCCTCTTTTATTTTTCCATAGGTTAGGCTAAACCAATCCCTGAGGAGCACATCAGGTTTTTTGCTTTCTGCCCTTAATGGAAAGGGTTCTGACTTCTCCTGGTCTCTGTATTTTTCCACCTGTCTGTCATAGTTTTCTTCATTATGCATCCATGACATTAATTCCCTAAGGTATATATCTCATATGTATAGTAAAGGGTTCCATTCAGTTTCTGCAAGTATAATGAAGTTATGTAAGTATAGCTCATAAAGTAAGTTATGTTGCCATGAAGGAAGGGTCTAATACAGGCCATAAAATTTCTGGGCCATTTTAAACTCAGATTCTATGTCTTTTAAGGTCATCATTATTTGTAACAAAAGGAAGTATTCTTTCAAATATATAGCATAAACCCTAGGAGGTGGCCTACAAGTGATTATTTGATCATCCAACTTCAGGGCATGATCCATCATTTTCTTTTTCCTTTCTAATTTTTCTTATAGGTCTTCTATCTCCTCACTTTGGTTTGTTATTACCTTCTACATTTTATTCTTCTCTTCTTTCCATAAGGTTCTTGTAAAAACATATTTATTGTATAAACCAAAGAGAAGTTATTGCAAAGTGGGTGGACCACACTCTTCTACCTAATTGTTTTGCCTCCTCTATTATTTCCATGCATGTTCTAGGTAACTAGTAAACCAAGTTCTTTGATAAGGCACTAGGGCATTCGGTGAGTGTTCTGACTGGTGAGCTATTTGGACTTCTTCCTCATTGTTTCATGGGGTATTTGGATGACTCTCTTAAGGGTCTATCTAACATATAATAGGTTCATCATCACATTTCTCACTTATATACTGAGAAAGGTCTGGGATTTCAGATTGAGTTGGGGAATCATCTGGAACAATTTGCATGTGGGGTTCTATATCACATTGTTTGGGAGAAACAGATCAGCTTTCTGGGGACACTATAGGAATTTGTCCTCTCATTCTAGGGCTTCATCGAATACGATTTTCCTCAACCTCCATAGCCTTCTTCTTACTAGATTTCTTTGGCCTCTCTATTGCAAGAGAAGCTTCTGTAGGAGCCAATTTTCTTTTCTTTCCTTTCAAGTTTGTGGGGTTTTGTGGTTTGGCTGCAGGAACGAATGTTCCTTCTACTACTTTTTATTTTCCTTTCTTTTGAACAGGGGTAGAGACATTTCTCTCAGGAGCAGGTGAAGGCTTCTTTTCTTGGAATTTTTTAGGTTTTGTTTCTTGAGTGGTTGTTTCTACAGCTGGCTCAGAGGGTTCAGCATCATTATTAATGGGCTGCTCAAATGGCTCAACCTGAGGTTGTAGGGCTTTCAATTCAACAAATTTTGACCATGTTAAAGGAGAGACTTCCCTAAGGTATTTTTCAACTAGTATCTTAATTAGGGCATGGTGGGTGACAAAATTTGAATTCCCCTTTTGTGTCTCCTCAGCACTGATACTTAGCATATTATATAAGAAACTAGGAACATTTACTGGGAGACTATGCCTGACATAACTAAGTAGCTTAATATTATGTGCATGTAAATTTTAAAATCTTCCTTCACATGTCAGGTACCTGATAATATGTAGTGTTAGCTCATTGTATGGTGGTGGAAGAGACATTTGTTTGCACCCTTGCTTGTTAATCTCCAGAGGAGGGTCATTTGGAAGGGTAAACTGGGCTCTGGCTGACTTGGTGTCATGCACATTGGGGTAATGCTCTCCAATTTTTGGTAACCTAGTTACCTCTGCTATTCTTTCTTCTATCACGATAACTGTTAAACCCCATATGGTTACTTGTCCCTCTTTGAATGTGTTTTTGAATTCAGTTGCCACTTCGTCATCGAATTCTGTTAATTTCAAGAAATAACCCAACCAACCACATGCATTAAACCTTATGACTGCTTCAACATATGTAAGAAAAATTCCATGAACCACTAGCTCATGCCGCTGCAGCTGCCCTCCCATTTGTTCCAAAAAATTTGCCTCTGAATTCTGTTGTAGTGTATTGTAGTTTGTCAATCTTTCAACTTTGTTGCTCTGCAATTAACAAATACCTTATTCTCTTTTGAATTTCAAACTTATCTTCTTGAAACCACAGACCTTTTCTTGCAATCCTGACATGAACAATGATAATGGTGCTTAACAGAAGAAATTATAACTCTAACTACGAGTTGCCACATAGTTTAATTATAGTCTTTTTAGTCACATCAAGATCAAAAAATATAGGTTTATTTGGAGATTATAGTACGGTAGTTGTGTGAGAAAATAAAGGGACGTAATGAGACAATGTGTAAGTATAGTTTTGAAGTGATGGGTAATCTTTACAAGAAATGACAAGGACAATTAGAAATGACATTAAAACTTAATACACTTCCCCGCCCCCTACGAAATTAAGACAAGTGTCCACACTTGTCACACTTGGCACGGGGTGATAAACTGGCTTAGTGTCATAATCATACATTTATTATAGTACTAGATATAATCACCAAAATCAAAGTGCTAAAGTGGAAATAAATTTGAAAAGTTATACATGCCATTTGATTACCGCACGCATGAGAAAAAAGGTGGCGAGAGTGGAACAATTCTAGCGGCTTCATTTGTCAGCTGACGTGGCTCTTATTTGGAACATAGAAATTTGAAAGGAGGTGATAACGTGGAGGATGGGTGGGTGGTAGGTAGATAAATGAAATGGGTTGAAAAGAAGAATAAAGAAATTGAATGAAAGAATGAACTTCATTTGACGTGAAGATTTTATTATGGGCATACTCGAAGGAATGCTATGTTGAAGTTGCAGGAAGAAGCTTTACGCCCTCTATTATAGGAAGTATTACATGTTTCTTTGTTGAAGTATTATCTCAGAACTACTGCAAGAAGTCATGTTTTGTTTGTGGTTGATGATATAGGCATAGTCGATGTTCATTGACTAGTTATTTGAATTGCACTAGGTTGATGGTTTTCAACAGGATGGCTCTGATGTTGAAGACAGTCAATTGCATATGGGCCCAGCCATCGCATCTTCATATTTCCTAGTATCTCTTGGAGTCTGGAATCATATAATAATGCCATATCACCTACTTGGAACTATTTGTTTTTAATATGGGAGTCATGCCACTTCTTCCTCTGCTTATGTGTTATCTCTATGCACTCCAATGCATATTTGTGCATTTCATCCAATGAATTAAGATGTAGCAGTCACTCTTTATGTGTTTTAGGAAGGTCAATGTTTAACTCTAACATTGTGCGCAATGTTTTGTGCTCAAATTCAATTGGTAGCATTGTTGCTTTCCCATATAATAACTCAAATGGAGTGAAGCCCGTGGTGGTCTTCCATGTTGTTCGTTATGCCCAGACTGATTCTGAAATCCAGTCTCAGCGGTGTAGATGGACTGTCTTTGTTAAAATGGCTTCAATCTCTCTATTTGTAACTTCTTCCTGTCCATTGGCCTGAGGATGATAGGGACTGGACTTTCGATGTTGGATATTGTATTCTTTTGTGAGCTCTGTTATCAAATGTGATGTAAATGTGCCCCCTGATCAGTTACAAACTCTCTTGGCACTCCATATCTGGTGAAAATTTCCTCATAAAAAGTTTCAGCTACCTTATGATCCCTTATTCATGGCCTTTACTTTGACCCATTTGGTCAGATAATCAATGCACACCAAGATGTAGGATTTCCCATTAGAGGGAGGATCTATTGGACCAATGAAATTCATGCCCCATTTATCAAATGGTGTTACCACCACTTGTGGATGTAAGGGCATTTCATCTGATTTGGTTGGATGACCCATCCTCTGGAATTTATCACATTTTCTTGTATAGTTGGTTTCATCCTTGTGAAGTGTGGGCCAATAGTAACCTATTTTTATAATCTTCAAAGTTGTCCTCTTTGCTGCAAAGTGTTCTCCACATGGCTCATCATGAAAAGCCTGGAGGATATCATATGTCTCATCTTCCCTCACACACATCCTCATGACTTGGTCTGGACCAGTGTAAAACAAGGTATTTTTAATCCAAGAGAATTGGAAGATTTTATCAACAAGCATTCTCTTGTCCTTAAGAGAGAAGTGTGTTGGCATTTTGTATGTTGCAAGGTAGTTAGCTATATCAGTATACCATGGATTTTTTACAGCAATATGAAATAAGTGCTCATCAGGTAATGTGTCATCTATCACAATAGTATCTCTTTCACCATTCTTAATTCTAGATGGATAATTAGCTACTAAATTTGCCTTCCCTGGCTTGTCAATAATGGTTGTGTCAAATTCCTGCAAAAGAAGAAGTCATCTTGCTAACCTGCCTAAGATGGCAGGTTTGTTCATGAGATACTTGATTGTTGCATGGTTAGTATGAACAAAGGTGGCATATCCTATTACATAATGGCAGAATTTATTCAAAGCATAAACTACTGCCAGCAATTATTGTTCAGTCACTGTGTAATTTAACTCAGGTCCATGTAAGCTCTTGCTGATATAGTAAATTATATTTTCAAGGTTACTACACTTTTGTCCTAAGATAGCACCTGCTGCATATTCAAAAGCATCTATATGTATATGAAATGGTAAAGACCAATCAGGTCCTCTAAGTACTGGTGCAGTTGTTAGAAGTGACTTGAGCTGTGGGAAGGATTCATCACAGGTTGATGTCCATGCAAACTTGGCCTCTTTTGTAAGAAAGGTGTACAGAGGACTAGCTATTTGACTAAAATTTTGAATCAAATACCTATAATAACCATCATGTCCTAAGAAATATCTAACATCTTTTTGCTTAGTAGGTGTAGACAATGTGATAATTACCTCTATTTTTGCAGGGTCTACCTGGATTCCAGCTTCTGAGATGAAATGTCCCAGCACTACTCCTTCCTACATCATCATGAAATATTTCTCACTTTTGAGAGATAGTTTGTGTTCTTGACATATAATCAGCACTTTTTCCAAGTTCTTCAAGGATTCCTCAAAGGTGACACCAAATTTAGTGAATTCATCCATGTGTATTTCCATGCAATCATGTGATATGTTAGCAAAAATGTTGATTAGAGCTCTCTGGAGAGTAGTTGGTGCATTACATAAGACAAAAGGTAATAGGGAATAAGAATATGTCCCCCAAGGGTGTGAAAATTTTCTCTTCTCCTGATCCTTTGGAGCAATGTTGATCTGGTTGTAACTGTTGTATCCATCTAGAAAGGAGAAATACTTCTTACTAGCCAAAGTGTCTAGAACTTTATCAATAAATGGAAAGAGAAAATGGTATTTCTTTGTGTAATTGTTAAATTACCTATAATCTAAAAATATTCTCCATTTTCCCCCCTTTTTAGGCACTATGACCAAAGGTGATACCCATTTACTATCAAATATTGAATAAATAAAACCAGCATCCAGCAACTTTTGTAGTTTAGTTTTTACTATTTCTCTCAATGTCGGGTTAATTCTTCTCTGAGGTTGGCAGAGTGGTAGGTTTCCTTCATTGATGTATATTCTATGTGTATAGAGATTTGGTTTTAATCATGTCATGTCTCCATAATCCCAAGCAAAATATTTTTCATGTTTACAAAGGAGTTTGGTTAACAATGACAATTGTTGTGGTGGCAGCTTACTGTTAACATGGAGATTGTGACCAGGAGAAATTTCCAAAGTGGCTGTTATCTCTATCATTTACACTTCAGGTATTGGTCTTATAGTTATCTCACAAGTAGTAACTAATGCATAATAGCAGGGCTTGTTGGAAAGACACAGTCCTCATAGGTACACAACTATAGAACAGAGCTTTCAGAAACATATTTTGTTGTGACTCACTCATTGGTAAGAATACTTTGTATCACATCATCTTCTTCTTCCATTTTCAGAAAGGATTGTATGTGTAACATCATGAGCTGAGCAACATAATTTATCTCTTCTTCCTCATCTCCCAAATCTGGCCAAATAGGATCACTCAAATCTGGTTGGGGTTGGGCGGGAGGGTATAATGCTAGCTTCTTTATTGCTTGGCCATTTCAAATTGTCATGTTTCCTAATATAAAAATAATATTGGCATCAGTGGTGGTTAACCAAGGTCTTCCAAGGATAAGTGGATAGCCAGCAAAATTTACTTTAGGTGATAATATGAGGAAGTTAGCACGGTATTCCCAGGAATCCAAGGTGACTACTATATCCTCTATGATATTATCTGGGGTGATAGTGGAACTGTCTACAATTTGTAACACTATTGGAGTGGTTCTCAAGCCCTCTATACTCAACCTATGCATTGTATCCTTATTCATGACATTTATAGTTGCTCCCAATTCAACTAAAGCATTTTCACAAACTAGCCATTAATTATCAAATCAACAACTAGGCTTCCAGGGTCAGAATACTTTGGTATAACTATCTTTCCCAACATGATATCTGCAAGTTAACATATAACATGGACTATTTGACGATCCTTTTTCTTTCGTCTAGGATTTTTGAGGCATGCTTCCTTTATAGATTTTCCATAAAGAGGAACATCTTTGATAGCTTGGAACAGAGGAATCTGGATATGCATGTTTTTCAGCTACTCAAGGATATCAAATGGTGTTTCTTCTCGGGATATAGTTTTTTCCATGCTAAGCCTGTGTAGAAAGGGAGGATTAATTGAGGTGTGAACATCAGTTTTGCTGGATATATCAGTTGGATGGACATTATTTTCCAGTGTAGCTTCTGGAAGTGGTGTTGATGCTACAGGAATGTATGCAACTTCCGTAATAATAGGAAGTTCATGTGCAGGAAGAGTGGTACCAGAACTCAAATATATATCAGATGTCTCTAGTGCATAGGCAGGGTACTCTTGAGCATCAGTAGTATACATTGGTTGTTGTTTTTTCTTGTTGTTAGGATTAGGCTGTGGCTGGGCAGGTAATTGGGTTGGCTTTGGATTAGTACTTGTGGTTGCAAGAGGCATAATTATTGTAGGTTTAGGTACTGGAGGTGGTAATGGTGGATAACTAGGATTTTGATTAGGCCACTGTGGAGCCCCTCTCCATTTATTATTTTGTTTCCAATTCCCCTATGGTAGTTGCCACTGATTTTTAGGATGAGGCCAATGGTTTTGTTGTTGGTTAGGCCACTGGTTTTTTTGTTGGTTAGGCCACTGATTATTCCAAATAGGTTGGGAGTATTGAGAAGGATTCTGATACTTTTGGTTTTTCCATTGACTATTATAAGGATTGGAAAATTGCAAAGGATCTTGAGGCATACCTTGTCTTGAAGCCCATGGCCAACATTGAGAAAAAAAAAACACTTGCTTTTCATCTCCTTCTATCTTCATGTACTCAGTAGGCAAGTGTTTATTCTCCAAGTTTGCCACCAGCTTGCACCCACAATATTTATTTTGTTTGCGGCAGTGAGGACAATACTCAGCTAACTGACCTTCAGCATTTGTATGCTTCTTCTTGGTAGTCATGGTATCCAGATGTGTAGAAATATCATTAATGATGTCTTGCTTGAAATCTGACAGTAGGTTAGATATCTCCAGCTTGGAAATGCCTGAGATGATCCCCTTAGTGACTGTAGACTGAAATCCTCTGCCCTTCTTTACAGTTGATCATGAATAGTTGAGGCAGATTTTCTTGAGGTCATCCTAGAAAGATTGGGATATGTCCCCTCTAGCCATGAGGTCCAGTGCTTCTAGGCAACTATCAATTACTCCCCTTAAGAAGATGAGTTTCTGTGAATCTTCCTCCAACACATGTTGGGGATTATTCTGCATGTTATACAAGAAACGTGAAACATAGTCCTCCAAAGTTTCATCCTCCTTTTGTGACATTCAAAAAAATGTCATCTCCTCTCGAGTCAACCTCATTGTAATACTCTTTGTATTTCTAAAAAAATAGAGTATGCATCTCATCTTAGCTAGTTGTTGCATTATCCCCTAAGCCCATAAACCACCGTAGGGTAGACTCCTTCAATGTTTCTGAAAAAAGATTGAGCTTGTGACCATCAGTGTTATAGTCAAAGCTATGACAAAGGATGTCAAACTCAAACAAAAAGGTGTCAAGATCTTCAGTTACCAGGCCATAGAACTTTGGAAGTGCAGCAGTGGGTATGTTCTTGAGATTAGCATTGTTGATAAGGCTTGGAAGAGGGAATGGAAAGGTAGGTTGTGTCATTAATGGAGGTATTTAGAAATGGAATTGTTGCTGGAAAGGAACATTAGCTATAGGATTATGAATGGCAGGTGCACTTGGGGCACAATTATCAAGAAAGATGGCCAAAATTTCAGCAAAAGGTTGAATGCCAACTATATCAAAAGGCTCTGCTTTAGAGGAAGATGATGTAAGAAATTTGGGACTTGTATCAACAAAAGGTAATTCAACTTCTTCATTCAGATTTGCAGATTCTCCTGGAAGAAATCTGCCATATATATCTCATATTCTTCCTCTTCAATGCATGTAAGTAATTCTACAAACTTGTGAAGCAAGTTCAAGACTGCAAACTACTTTCTAGAAAGCAGGGAACTATCTAAGAATGAAAAATGACTCAATAAGGTTCTCACCTTGACACCATCCCCGGCAACGGCGACAAAAATGAACAGCCCCACAATAGCTAATAATAATCATGCCAAAGCCTTTCCTAGGAATAGTATATTCAAACTAAGGAATAATTTCCCTATCATGAAGTGCATTTAAATTTTCAACCTAAGGATGTATACTTGAAATGGGACAGCACGATATGTACACTAAGTCTCTCAAAGAGTCATACTACTTATGTCACAGGAAGGTAAAATTCATGAAAGAAACCTACGCTATTGCTGCAAGAAAGTAAACACACTTAACTCCTTAATGAAATTAATGTTGAAAATTGTAAACTCAACTTAAACCTATTCTATCAACCTAGAGCATCCACTATAACTATCCTTGCAGGTGTTGCAGGAACATTCATGAAGTATAATGTTGCAGGAAGAAATATAGTAACTTCACTTTAAATGTTGTAAATGCTTAAAGCAACTCTAACCTAGTCTAATCTAATTCACCTTCCAAGTGGGCCCCCCATGGTTGGTTTATGCTATCTACTAACACAGAATATCATGAAATCACTCTTTCATTATATTCTCAAAATTGATTACATAGTAATGGAACAATGCATAAAAACCATAAGAGTAACTTGTTGTGCAAAGTACGACAATATTATATTTTTCCAACTCTACAAACTATCAATAAAATCCCTTTATATATAGGATCGATGATTATCCAAAGCATAAAGATAAGTTCTGACTTAAATCTTTCCATAGAAGAAAAAGGAAATACAACAACCTACGATAGAATGTAATAATGTCTTGGGTGACCGATTCAACAGTATAATGAGCACTGAGGAAATATAGCAGAGCTATATTCCTATATTCCCTAAGATGGTGGCTCCTTCAATTTAGTGGGCATTTTTCTCAGTGCCATGATGATTCTCTCTATCATAGCTAGGACTCCATCATTTCTTCTTTAATACAGTCATCCCACTCTCAAGTTGTTCCTTTTTCCCTTGCAGGTTAGTAGCATGCGGGTGTATATACAATTCAACTAATTAACTCTATCCAAATATTAGAACATGGATTCAATTAGTTAAATGAAGTACTCCGATATATATATAATATTAGAAAAACATGTCATAACTAACTACCCATAGGTTGAACGATTCTAACTGTACTTTAATACAAGTTCAAGTAGTCATAGGTCCACAAATGTCTTGGTAATGTTTAAAACAGAGTATCAAGATTAACATAAAATAGAGCAAATAAATTGTCTCATTAGTCCTGACAGTATGCTTCTTAGGTGTTTAGAACAAGAATAGTTTGACCGCACATTAAAAGAGGTTCATGAAGGTGTATGTAGATTGCACTTGAATGGATTTTCATTAGCTAAGAAACTATTAAGAGTTGGCTATTATTGCCCTATAATGGAAAAAGATGTCGTGCAATTTTCTAAAACATGTCACAAATGTCAAACACATGGAAACCTTATCCATGCTCTTGCTAGAGAACTCATACCTCTTATAACACATTGGCCATTTTAGCAATGGGCCTTTGATCTTGTTGGATTGATTTATCCTAATTATTCAAGTGGACACAAATACATCATTACAGCCACTGATTATTTCACTAAGTGGGTTGAGGTTGTGTCACTGATCAAAGCCACTGGCAAATAGGTTTCTATGTTCATCTTGAACTACATTATTTTTAGGTATGGGATACCCTCTTCTATTGTGATAGAAAATGGGGGTCAGTTCAAAAACCAATATATCAAGGACCTTTGTACATAGTTTCATATCACTGGGCATTGTTCTTCAATCTATTATCCTCAAGGTAATGGACAAGCTGAGGCTTCAAACAAGAACATTCTAAAAAATTTACATAGAACTGTGAGTAATTATGGCAAAGACTGGCATTTGCAACTAAATCTGGCACTATGGGCCTATAGAACAAGTATCTAAACACCAACATGAGCCATGCCATTTTCTCTAGTCTATTGCGTAGAAGCAGTACTACCCGTTGAAGTATAAATTCCATATTAGTGAGTATCTCTCCAAGGTCTTGTTACAGATAACAATAATGTATTGATAGGCTTCATGCACTAGAACTACTAGATGAGCATAGAAAACAAGCATGTGATCATCTCAAAGTGTATCAGAAAAGAATTTCAAAAGGGTACAACAAAATGGTAAAACCATGACAATTTCAAGTGGGGGTTCTTGTTCTAAGAGAGAATCCTAAAAATCAGCCAAACAGAGAACAAAAGGGCAAGTTTGAACCCAATTAGCTGGGGCCTTTTGTTATCATTGTAGCTTTTGGGAATAGAGCTTATCAATTAGCTACACCTAAGGGATATATTCTTCCTAATCCCATCAATACTCTACACTTGAAGTGGTTCTACGCTTGATATCCGCCTAACAGAGTTATGCAGTGGAAATAGTTCTCAGAAAATACCAAAAAAAATCAGAAATTGATCCTGAAGAAATCCAAAAATAGTGAAAAAAGTCCTGAAAAAAAGGTATCCTTGGTCAAAACCTGGAAAATAGGCGCCTTGATACTAACAAAAAAAATATAAAAAGAACAAAAGAACAAAAAATTTGAAAAAGAGAAAAAGTGCCTTGGCAAAAACCTGGCAAACAGGCATCTTGGTAGCAAAAATAAAAAGCTTTTTCGAGTGGTGAAAACCTGGAAAATAGGTATCGCTCGTACTCTATGCTCCATTTAATAATGCATGGCTGGCACTAAATCTTCATGATCGCACTTGTGTTATTGGTTGACTCTGATTCCTTACACATGTCCTATCCTTGCTTGGGATTTTTCTACATTTGTGTCTTAGGAATAGTCATTCTGCACTGGGGGCATCTTTGCTAGCATGTTTGGTCTACACCTGCTAGGTTTTCCTAGGTTCCTGTCTAGGATGGTTTGCCTCTACAAAATAGTTTTCTCAATACTTGCATCAAAACGTCACTATCACAAACAAGAGTGTTTCTTAAACACCACCTACTTGTAACAGACATCATACTAATGTTTCTCAACACTTAATCGTACTAGTGTTTCTCAACACTTTAACCAAATAGTGTTCCTAAACACTACATTGGATTGTGATTGCTGACAAAGATTATCTCATGTACTCAGACATAAAAACATATTGCTAACTTCCAAGTTACGATTGATGATTTCTCTATTGTGCTTGAAAAATGAATCAATGGTATTTCTTAATACTACTTAAACACATTTTAGACTGATCTTGGTTTGATTATGACTCTTTTATGTTCTGATGATGTTTCAAATTAGGGGCATGTAAGTAGTTATAAATTTTCTTTGATTGATTATCAATTGGTGATTGTTATGTCTTTAGAGTTATTCCATGACATATATTCAAAGATAAAGATTCGCAAGGACAAGGGGCATAATCTTTTCTTGATTTTCTACATATGGTAATTGTTTCAATGATCATATAAATTTCACTTAACTTGGATGTTTATGGTAAGAGTTGTGAACATGAGTGGATAACTGCATATATCTCGATCCTTATTATGTGTAAACTACGATGAGGTTGAAACAATTTTCTTGTCTGTTTCTAAATCAGATTCTAAGTAAGGTGTACGATACATTATGTACCCAAGGATATGAATATTAAAGGTCATTGTGGGTCAAATTTCTTACATTACACATGAACAAAAGATGATTCTCAAATAAAAAGGAGATAATTGACAAGTCATCCTGGCCTCGATGCCTTGATGCTTAGGTTTATTTTTGACATTGCATCCAATACACATAGTATTCATACTTTCATGATACCTTGTGGGTATGAGTGACAATTGTACTATTCGGTGATGTCTGTTACACAAACACCCAATAATGATAAAAATGTTACAATGTATACCAATCAGTGATAGTCCTGTTGCATTTAAAGATTTCATGACTCATTTTTAGAATAGCATAAGAGTTTGAGCTCAACATGATTTCCTAGTTCATCTGAAATCGAAGTCTAAACTACTTAATCTATATTCCTGATATATCAATATCATTGCATATCCATGGTATTCATATTGCATTCATAAATGAGAAAGAGAAAATACAAAAACAAAGAATTCAAGCATTGCATTTTACATCCTAAGTTCATCCATACATTTATCTGCATAAAGAAAATCTCAAAAACATACATATGCATATTCATCTAGAATCATTTGAACACATTTATATATCAGTAATAAATCAAAGAACATAAATGATGTCATCACATTAATATATTATAACTCATAAAAGACCAAGTACTTAATCACATGTGCATCAATCTAAACATCTATCAATAGAAAGAACCCATGAACATGTTAGAATCAGAAACAGCTATCTCAGATATATATCAGTGATGGAACTGATCAAAAATGTGGAACTGTTTACAAAAGAGTATCAGTACGATCATGATGAAACATATATACATGTATCAATGTCTACAGTATAATGGATGATCACAACAAGATCAAATATACAAAAATATCTTAGATATAATCAAGTAGTCGTGTCTAACTCCCACCCTCTCCCTGATCTGGAGGAGGTGGTGGTGGTGCATCAGATCTATCATGATGATCTGGTGGAGGCATCACTCCCTCTGACTACTGTGTCACTCTAGAATACAAAGGAGCTCTTTGTGACTCTAGAACTACCACAAAATATAAATCAAAGTAGTATGCAGCTCTCTGGCCCTGATGAGTAGTTGTGCGGGCATGGAAATCTCTCTTAGATCTCATAACATCTAACTATCTATTCCTATCTACCAACAAAGTATCCAAAGTAGTGATCTGGGCTCTGAGATTCTCACGCTCTCTCTGACACTATGATAAGGCATCTCCATCTCTTCCATAATCCATGCCTATATCTGTGGGAGGATCTTGTCTAGGAGGTCCATCTCCTCCACTCGACACCTATCTCGATGGCCTCTTCTACTGCTATTGCTCTCAGGTAAGTAAAGGACCTGGATCTATCCATGGAGGCATGAACCTAAACTGAGTCTATCTACCACTAGCACCCTCTCCATTAACACCCACTCCACCACCACCCCTATCATCTCCATCATCTCATCCATATCTATGACCTCTATCTAGAGGAGGGTGTCTACCATCTCTCCCAACCCCACCTCTCCTATCTCTCTAAGCTCCACCTTTGCCTCTCATAGGTCTATCATCTATAGGATCATAATCTAGGGCATCCTCTATGTGATTTGCTACCTCGTTCAGTGTTATAAACTAAGGAAAGAGATACTATAATAAATGAGCAAGATATTCATCTATACACCCAGCATCTACAACATCACCAAGGTAATCCCATCCGACTGCGACCATCTAACTGATCTCTAGTTGTGCAGTCTCATATACTAATCAAGCCCTCCAAAGAGGATCATCATCATGAATACATGCATACATTGTCAAATCCTGTGACATGCCCTGTATACGGCCATACTGCCTCAGCACATGAGTAACAAGAAACTGCTCAACAATGTATCGGGTTTGACTGATCAAATATCTACTATGAAAAAAGTAAGGCATATCCCGCCTATCTAAGGTCCACTCCTCACAATCCAAGTATGGCCTTCATATGACCACTGTGATGTCATCAAGAACATGGTTCCAGTACTCCATCTTACCCAGATGGGGCTGCTGGATGAATCCTGAATACATATACACATATGGATTCTCTGGTACTCTCTGTCTATCTACTATTGGTCATGCAACTAGGATGTGCTCCCAGGCCCAGATCTACAATATCAGAATCCCTACTGTCATACTGTGGGAGTACTCATAAAAAATCTCATGTAACTCTTGGTATATGTGGGCTAATATACAACTACCCCAACCAAGTATGCGCGATGAGACGACCATCTGCTCTAAGGTCTCAACCCAGTCACACATAAATCCATGTTATCCTCTGTCAGGCTTGAGGATACCTCCAATCAACCCAGCAAGATACACACATAAATGATCATAGCGATTGCACATGTAGTCCCACATTAGATATCTACAGACTATAGTGGGATCTGTAAAGTACCTTCGTGCAGATGCAATTGCTATAGCAGAGTGCGACTCAAAATGAACCTCTCAACCCATGACTTGAATCTGCATAATACGCCACACATCCTCTGGTGTGAAGATCATCTCACCAGTCAGGAGATGGAAGGTTTTGTGCTATGAATTCCATCTCTCACCGAGAGCAGTCAACAACCCCTGATTTACCCTAAAGTCGGGTAAATCTATCAATGACGTCAATCTGAGATGTGCTATGATTTGTATCTCAGCAAGTTTCAACAACCGAGATAAGGCAAGGACTTGTCATGGATGAGGTCCTTGAAAGGATACTCCCTCAAATTCAATCTGTCAAAAGAACACAAGTACAGGTTCAAATCAGTATTTTAGCTAAGGCAACTATGTAGAAAAGCTAACAGTTAAGTCTTTTTGGCCTTCAGAATAAGGAAAAATAGTCAAATTGGAAAAATAAAATCCTAAAATGAAAATGACTCTATTTTTACTGGGTGCGATCCTGAAAACCAAATGTGATACGTGATTTCCCCAATACGATGGGCAATCTGGGAAATGATTTTGTTCTCACAGGACGCGACGTGGGACACTGGGTGCAATCTTGTTTTCACGAGACGTGATTCAAAATTGTACAACATGTGATACAAAACCTCAAAACAAGATGCAATCCTAAATTGATGGGGTGTGATCTGGAATTTTGTGATAAAATAGAATGCGACACGAGATGGACTGGACGCGACACAAGATACGGGATGTGATTAGAAACTAAAAGCTTAATAACTACTGCAGAAATTGGAAAAATGAAAAATAGAAAGCATAATCAGGTAGGTATCGATGTACTCACTGGTGGTGTGTAATGGGTCGGGTCCTGATATCGACGAGCTAGCTCAAATTGATGTTTCTCCATAGGGACCACCATCTTCTCTGTAGAGCTCTGGATTTATTGAGGATAAAAGTGAAAATGAATGAGTAAGAAGTGAATTTTGAGATATATATTGAACTTTTTGAGCTATTTAGGAGCTCCAGAACTCTTCCCCGACTATCAAAATGAAATTTTGTTCTTCTCAGATCTATCAGGAATGAAATTAAATGTGCTGATGATATTTTCAAAATAGCACGCTACATATTTTAAGATAGTCTCCCAAAAATGCAGAATTGTTATATATGTTCAGAAAATGATTTGCAGGCTTTACGCAATCAGTTTTTTGGGTTTTATATCACCAAATTGCACATTATTCATCCAAATCCTGGTCTTACATTATTTTATCAGACTCAAAACTCACATTTTTATGTATTCAACTTGGTAAAATTGTGTTTTCTCTTAACACACCTTCGCTTCATCTTTTCTTCTAATTGATTCTTTCTCAATCCAATTGATCTTTTCAAGTGATATATCATTCTACAGAGGGATTTTATTATTTTTCCTTCAATTTTGTTCCCGAGGGGGCATGATCACACTTAAAATCATTCAAATTCTTGCTCAAAAATCATCAAAATGACTTCATCATCAAAAGACTAGGGGCATGGCAGTTTCCTTTGATCAAGTTGGGACTATTGGATAGAAGGCTTCAGCGCTAACAAATGGATATCTATGTCTTCATATTCTCAGATCTTTATTAAGCTCCTGGCAGCTTCGTACTGACCTTTTTTTGATTAAGTTTAGAGTCAGTATTACCAATTCTCGTTCGATCAAGTTTAGAATTGATACCTCAGAGCTCCTAGCAGGTTTGTACTGACCTTCGTTCGATCAAGTTCAAAGTCAGTATTATCAATTTTCATTCGATCAAGTTTAGAATTGGTATCTTTAAGATCTTTGTTTTATTGACCTTTGTTCGATCAAGTTCAAAGTCAATACTATCAGTCTTAGTTCAATCAAGTGCAAGACTGATCTCATCAGACATTTTGTTCAATCAAGTGTGGAATTCTCAAACTTTCTGAAGTCAACATCAGATATTCTTTGAATCAATGCATTGCTCGCACATAAATTCAAATAGGGGAAAATGTAACCACCCTAATTTTTTCTACTCTGACCAGAGACCCTATTTGCCCTAAGTATGACCATACCCCTAATTATGTCAGGACAATTTCTCAATTAATTGGCATAATTCATTTAAATCAATTTAATCTCCTAAAATCAAAGTGATTTCATCACTAACTCACATTAATTACATTAGTCTATTTAAATCAAATTAAAGAATTAAATACATGGCTAAAGTAATTAATTAAAAGGAATTAAATAAATCTCCTAATTACAACTCCTCACTTGCAAAATGGAAAGTCAATCCATTACCCAATGAGATTTAAATCACTTGGATCACCTCACATGGATCATCAAAGATTCAATCTCCACCTCTCTTCACAAATCAATCTTGACCACTCATTCCTCAAATTCTTCTATAAAAGGGATGAATTTTGAGCTCAATGGGCCCCTAATTCTAGAATTTCATTTGCAAACTTATGTTGTCTTAATTTCTTAATGCATTTTAGCTCAATATTCTTAGAATTGCATAATCTTTCATTTGGGAGCACTAAAATGAACTCTACTTTAGCATTTAGCTTGCATTTTACTTGAATCTTCTATTCTAAGCATGAATGTGTCACTGATTTATGCATAATCTGAGGAAAAATTTTAGCATTTATCATACTTTTCTTAGATATGAAGCAATATGTCAGTTTTAGTGATTTCTATGTGCTTTTACTCTCATATTTCATGTTTTTCTCACTAATGTAATGACATATTGAAGTGCTATGTTGCAGCTTGTAGGTCCACAAAATACACACACATCAACCATCCAGGAATCGAGATCCCCCCTCAAAATAAAAACACCCTTTGTATGGAGGAAAAAATAGCAAGCAACATCAGATCACGGTCATATGGGAAAAAGGATTTTAGATAATCCAATGCTAACTCTGTCAGAACAGATCCTACAACCCCACATATCTCTTCTTCAGAAGAAAGCTATCATCGATAAGCTTCACAGTCATGCTATTGATATTGATGTCATTTCATTTTGGGCTAGGACAATTGGGTTGGATTAAAGGAAATATTCATGCTTGATTCTAGTTCAAATTTTTTTATAGCTTTATTTGACTCCAAAAAAAATAGACTCTGCCCACAAATTTAAGGGATGGTTTTGTAATAGCTCTGGGGTATACACTATGCCATGGCTTCCCAATTTTAAATCAGATTAGAACAGTATCATTTTTTTCCCTCAATGGATTGTTCTGCCTTCCCTTCCATTAGAATACAGAGATTTAGACATAGTAGAAATTTTTGCAAACCAACTAGGCATCTTCATTAAGCATGATCTCCTCCCATTTGAAATCCCATCTTGGGTGGTCAGGGTTTTCTTGGTTGACTCCTCCAAATCTATGCCAAAAACTATCACTATCAAGTCAAAATGGGGCAACTAGAATCAGCAGATTATACTTCAACAGGATTCAATTATTCAGCAATCTCAACATCATCTCAGGCATTTTAATACACAGTGCCAACCTTGGTATCAATCACAGGTACATGTGTGTAGGGATCACTCTTTAGATCCAACCAGATGTTCAGCAAGCTCACAATAAATTTGTGTTGACACTGTGATTCCAGAAGTGGAGTCTTCCAATAAAGATCAAACAACAATAACTCGGTTTGTTGATATCACATCTCTCCTCAGAGGCTTCTTTTATCTTCTCAAGTATGTATTAATTACATTTCAACCATATGCTACTTTGAAGGTAAACTTGGAGCCTAGAAGAACTTTGATTGTAGATGACTTTGATATTCCTTCCAAAAATAAGATGGTGCATGATCTAATCTTCAATGATGCTCTCATTAAGATAAAGTAAATAAATTCACTTGAAGCAAGCTCAAAACCTTCATATTTTGATATACAAAATATGGCTAATGACATGTTATCTACACTTGTTTCCACCATGATTAACAAAATTGCAGAAGAAGAAGACTTCTTTGTGCTGCAAAATGTTGAAGATGACATGCCTTTGCACTCTCTGAACCAACCTACAAATCTAGATAAATTCATAATCCAAGAATTGAGTGAACCAGATAAATTTGAAATTCAGCAAAGGATACCTTCAGCGCCCATGGATTATGATCAGTTTGATGTTTCTTTATTGCAACATTTTTCACCTCAGGAGTTCATGTATCAGGATGTCATATTACATGTCCTAAAACCCTCAGATATGCTAGAAGAAACTTTTGATTATTCCCAAACTTTGTCAATTGAACAAACACCAAGGTGTCTAACACATAAAAGAAAACACCAAAAATGAGAGGGAGGAAACCAAAATCTCAAAAGATAAAAGAAGAAATATTAGTTGGAATTCAGTCAACACTTGATGGATCAGTTACCATCACCAAAAGAGTGACAAGGAGGACAAAGGGTTCTCCTTGTCAGCAATGAAAATCGCTTTATGGAATGTCAGGGGCATGAATGCCTCTGACAAGAGACATGAATCAAATATCATATTGATTCTATTAAAGCAGCTATTTTTATACAAGAAACCAAACTATCAACTGCAGTTTATGAGAAAACGGTTCAGAAATGGCCTACGTGGAACTCTACAAATATGCAAGCTCTAGGTGCATCAGGTGGACTCATTACTATGCAGAACCCAAATAGAGTGCAAGGGCATCTAATTGGTCAAGACAACAATTGGCAACTTATGAGAATGAGTTTCTTTGACTTCTCATTTATTCTAATAAATTTTTATGGACCATCAGCAACGTCAGACAAGAGAAATATGTGGACAAAACTGACCAACCTCATTCAACAACAAGCAAAACAACATATTATAATAGGTGGATATTTCAATTCTATTCTTTCACATACAGATAAGAAAGGTGGTATATGCCTACATCCCAAAATTATGCAAGACTTTTCCACTTTTATTTTAGACAATGAACTATTAGATGTCACTCCACATAATGGTCTCTTCACATGGACAAACCGAAGGGTAGGCTTCTTGCAAATTGCGGAAAGACTAGACAAGTTTTTTATCCTGCAAACTTGGAAAATCTACCAAGTGACATTTACAACAAAAATCTTGTCCATATCAAAATCAGACCATTTCCCTTTTCTATTGAATGTTGATTAGTCTCATGCATCTTCCCAAAAAATATTTGGCTCTTCTTTCAAATTTGAAAGTATGTGGTTTAGGCATATACACTTTTGAGATTTGTTAAAACAATGGTGGACAGCATATCCCTTTCGTGTAGGGACGATGATGTACCAATTATTCAAAAAACTTAAATTTGTTAAAATGAAGATTAAGGACTGGAACATTAAGGTTTTCAAAAATGTTTTTGAGAAAAAACAAATAGTAAGTAATTTGCTAGCAGTTTTGAATCAACATATTGTTCAAAATGGTTTGGACACTTAAACATTTAATAAACAGAAAGCCCTGCAAAGTGAATGGGAAGAAATTTGTGCTAGGGAATAATTATATTTGCGACATAAATCGTGGGAGTTGTGGTTAAAAGGAGACAAAAATACCAAGTACTTCCATGCTTCAGCCAAACAAAGGAAAGCAGTAAATGTCATTTTTTCAATCCACAACAGCCGAACAGGATGCCTCATTGAAGATTCCCAAGGTATAAAAAATGAGTGGGAAACATTCTTTAAAAACCTTCTATCATCTCCAATGATTAATCCCTCTTATGATACCCACACAGACCAATTATTGAATTGTATACCAAAATTAGTGTTAGAGGAAGAAAATAAAGCATTGTTAGCCCCATTCTAACTTATGGAAATCAAAAAGTTATGTTTTCCTTCCCCCCGGATAAGGCACTAGGCCCTGACAATTTTACAGCACTCTTTTTTTAGCAATGCTCAGATTTTATATGTTTGGATCTGCTAGCAGCAATGGAAGAATCTAGAATAAATGGATCAATGCTCAAATGTTTTAATACAACCAACATTCCTATAATTCCTAAAAATAAGGTCCCTCATTTATTTTTAGATTTAAGGCCCATATCTTTGTGCAACATGGTGTACAAATTATTACTAAATCCATATACTTAAGACTACAGGAATTGGTGCCTTTAATTATATCTTTTGAGCAAGGAGGGTTTGTTCTGGATAGAGAGACAATGGAAGGAGCCTTGGTAGCACATGAAGCGCTACATTATATCAATGCAAATCAGAAACCTAATTTTGTGGTTAAGCTACACATGATGAAGGCTTATGATTCAACTGGGATTTCTCATTCAAAGTATTACTCAAATTTAGATTCCATAAGAAATGGTGTAAATGGATTAGAGTGTGTATTTTGGGAGCATGGTTTTCAGTTCTAATAAATGGTAAGGCATTAGGATTCTTTCCTTCTACTCAAGGAGTAAGACAAGGTGACCCACTCTCACCAATAATGTTTATCATTATGGCAGATCCTTTTAGTAGAAGAGTTAATAGAGATCATGAAAATGCCTTGTGGAAAGGTGCCCAAATTACAGGTACTACTCTGTCACTCACCCACTCTTTCTTAGCGAATGATACCTTATTGTTTGGTAAATATACCATTAAGTCCAATCCAAGCATATAAAGAGTTCACTGGAATTATATACCTCAGTATCAGGCCAAAAGATCAATGCAAACAAATGAAAAATCTACATATTCAATACCAACACAATCATCTCAACCAAAATCAAAAAGATTATGGGTTTCTTAGTTTAACTACTCCCCTCCACATATTTAGGGATACCTTTTTTATTGGGGCTAATAAAGTGTCATTTTGGACCACTGTGATTGATAGAATTAGAGTGTGCACTTCAGCATGGAAAGGCAGATGGTTGTCACTATCAGGCAAGATTATGCTCATTAAAACAATCGTAACTGCAATACCCAATTATTACATGTCAATACTTAAGGCACTATCATCCTTCATAAAACAAATTTAGAATTTCATCACGGAATTTATATGGAAGGGGAATGTTTCAGAGGTCAAGAAAATACCACTTATATCACTAGAGAACATGGCTCAAGAAAATTCACATGGTGGAGTTGGTCTTCACAATTTAACTCATAGAAACAAAACTTTTGGAGTGAAATTGGTTTGGAAAATGTATACCAATCCCAGGGCAAAATGGTGTTAAATAATGCAACAAAAATACTTATATGACCTGGATCCCTCACGCATCAAAACTATGACAGACCCTCAAAAAGGTTTCGCAGTCTGGAACTTCATGCTCAATTCGAGACAGTTGATTACTAAATACATTTATTGGGAAGTAAATAATGGTTTAAATATCAAGTTATGCACAGACTCATGGAATGGATTTCCACCCCAAGCTCAAATGGATCAACATGTAGAAATTATGAACATCTCCATCAATATTTAGGGTCTTAATCTCTTGGATTTTGTCTCGGACATAGGATATACTCAAGAAAAGTCATATGGAAAGACCCAAGATTGTTGTCCATGAATGATCATTAGACTTCCCTCCTACTTTCCATATTCCAGCAACACACCATCTACATGTCAAAGCAAGAGAGCATAATATTGTAGGTTCTATCCAGAGAGGGTGATTATACAATCAAAGAGGGCTACAAAGCACTACAACATCTAGAAAACAAAAAAATTAAGAGCAGAGCCTACTTCTTTTGTTGGAATTCCTCTGCACTCCCCAAAGAAAGATGCTTTGCATGGTTAGATATTCAAAACAAGATTCTCACTAGTGACAAACTCTCTAAATTGGGGATTTCTAAACTATTCAAGTGTGTTCTATGTGAGAAATAATTTGAATCAATGGATCACCTTCTGCTAAATTGTGACTTTGCAAACCACTATTGGACGCGTGTTATTAAAAAATTGAGCCTATCACTAGCATTACCAAATAAACTATGGGATCTATTTGAAACATGGCCTTTGGTATGCACAAAATGAACCTTCTCCTACTTATGGAAATGTGTGCATGTTGCAATCATCTGGGCTATATGGTGGGAAAGAAATAAAAGAATATTCATAAAAATAGTGACTCCAATCAAAACTATCACAGATCAACTAGAGCTCTCAATATCAGAAATAACAAAATCCAACCTATCAACTATTAAGTGCAATCACTACTTCTCATCTTGGGATGGATGGATTGCAAAAGAATGAGAGCATATTCAAATTTCACTAGGCATGACTCCAAATTGGAGATCAATCCACACAAAAGATAGATCTTTGATTAAATGGCAGCCCCCATGTAAAGATATTGTAAATATAAACTTTGATGAGACCTCGAGAGTAAATCCAGGAATGTCTGGAAAAGGTGCTTGTATCCAGAATTGGCAAGGAAACCTCATAGCAGTAAAAGCGTCTCCTATCTACCAAGGGACAAACAATGTGGCAGAAGTGCAAGCTCTTCTTGCAGGTATGGTTTTAGTAAAGCACAGACGCTTTCATAACATTCATATTGAGGGAGACACCCTAATCATAATCAATGCATGCATCAATAAGCCAATTCAAAATTGGAACTTAGTCTATATTTTAAAATAGATTTTGTCTCCTTCATTATTTCACACAATATAGCATATCACACACCCTTCGAGAATGCAATAAATTAGCAGATTGGTTATCAAACTATGGTTGTGATGGTCACCCTATTGAAACTCATAACCTAATTCAATTCGTTAATACTCACCCTCACTTCAAACATCTAATCAAGGATGAGGTTATAAAATTTGATGTTTAAACAAAGATTTCAATGACAGCGGTATATCCTAAATCTAGCACTAATTAATGTGATATCTAGCAATATTTATTGTGACATTACTTAGATGGAATTGTGAGAAAAACTCATACTTCAGAGATATAACTGTTGATGATGCCAACAATATTATTTATTGATCAAGCCAAAGGTGATTACGCCATCGCTTCTCATAACAGACCACTATAGTTGATACTGTGCACCTCATATGGATCACTCCAATTAATGCAGAAATATTGTGAGGGGATGTTCACATTACGGTAGTGAACTTCATTTATTTTATCTCCAATGTTAAAGATTGTAATCCATTCGTATGCCCGAGACTACCCTTTTGCGCACTTGAAGCATTTAAATTCCACAAGGCTGCAAATTATGGATTACTCTCAGTTTTAATCACATGTTGCTGAACTCTGTAAGAACTTGATATTTTTGCCATTACTCTGCGTGCAACCATGGCTCTGCAAACTAATATGAATTGTAGAGAGTGCAAGCAAAATCACTGGGAGTATATGTCTTGGAATGATAGAATCCTATTGAAATTCAAAGACAACAAAAATTTCATCTCCGCGCACATTTATGACTATATTCTGGATTGTATGTTTGTGCTCAGCAGTACACACATTCACCCAGCAGTCAAGGACTTTTTAGGTGAAGACATTATAGCTCCTAGGGAAAAAAAAAAGTGTTTATTTCCACCCCAAGTGATGTCAATTTTCTTGTCAAATGCTACGGACATCTTGCAAAGCACCCAATTGCTGCATATCATTTACAATAAAATTGTTGACAAGAATTTTTTGCAATTGGAAAAGTTTGACAGGGCAATCCGAAATTATAATCTTGGCATGGGCATGGTATTCTTGAGGTTTTATTTCAAATTAAATGCATATAGACTAGTCATACCTGTTAGATTTGATAAATGCAAATCTACCCAAGATCACCTGCATGCACATCTGTCACAAGTAGAAGCAAGAAACAGACAAGAAGAGAAGAGAAACTATGGCGGCCAGAAGGCCAGAGACTGGAAATCCATGTTGACAGAAAAAGCTTCTATATTCAACAATAATGAATTACAAATTACAATCTCCTTTTGAAATACAAAGCGGTGAGTCCTTATAAAAGGATACCGAAACCCTAAAAGGGAAACCCTAAAGAAATAGAAAGTTGCCTAAGTAACTTAAGCATAGAGTAATAACTTAACTAATTAAATCAACATGATTTAATTAATAAGCAAACTAATGATTACTCTAACACCCCCCCTTAAGTGTAACTTAGGGAGAAGCAAAAC
>MU223473.1:3947165-3974333 GCA_018584345.1 Thuja plicata
CTTACTAGTTGAATAAAAGGAATCTACGACCTATCAAAGACCAAAGAGAAGATCTCGAACCCTCCTTTAGTGCACTAAGGATGTTGCGGCCATCGTTAGACGCGAAGCTAAAGACAACACCATGCTCAATGATGACCAGCTGCCTGTGGAAAATCAGTGGGATCTGATAAAGTTTTGGAAAAATTTAGGGTTCTGCACAAAGAAATTTGATCCTCTCTTTCGGGCACTTCCTCCAAACGCTCTACAAACATCAATCCAGCTTCTAGAAACCGAAAACCCCAACCAAAGCGACACCGGGACATAGCCTAGGGGGCCGCACTTGTTTCGCTCTGCAAGTGGCGGTAATAGGAAGTGTTAAATGAAGTTAACTTTTCTTTTTTTTTACTTTTATGCACGTGTTGGTCAAAATTTCGACCAACACGGGCATAAAACTAAAAAAAAGAAAAGTTAACTTTTATAATGCGACCAAACAAAACAATTTTGCACGTTGGTCGAAAAGTTTGGTCGCAATTTGGGGTCAAATCTATTAGTGGTGAGGTCGGTTTTGGTCCAAAGTGCCTCAAAAAACAAAGACCCCCCAGATCCAATAGAAAACACCGAAAAAGCTTATGAAACCCTCTGTGCTTCAACAAAACCAGAACAGCGAACAGCAGGAGTGCTCTGATACCATGTTAGATTTGATGAACAACAAATCTTCCCAAGATCACCTACATGCAAGACTATTACAGACTGGAAGCAAAGACAGAAGACTAAGGCGGCCAAAAAGCCAGAGACTGGAAATCCATGTTGACAGAAAAAGCTTCTATATTCAACAATAATGAATTACAAATTACAATCTCCTTTTGAAATACAAAGCGGTGAGCCCTTATAAAAGGATATCGAAACCCTAAAAGGGAAACCCTAAAGAAATAGAAAGTTGCCTAAGTAACTTAAGCATAGAGTAATAACTTAACTAATTAAATCAACATGATTTAATTAATAAGCAAACTAATGATTACTCTAACAATACCTACATGCTAATTTATGAGGGCATCAAACATGCACTAGATAGACAGAGTTATAGGCATTTGCAAAATGTCATCCACGCTCATGGAAGAGACATTGATACGGTTATTATAGCATGAATTTGCATCAGATTTGTTGCTCTTCTCACCATACTGGAGGTTGACAACACACCAGAGGTACTCCAACAGGAAGCTCCATGTTTACATGCACAAATCATGGACAATGTCTATACTCAACACTCGGCTTCAACCCCAGGTTTAGACCTCAACACCATCACAGCATGTGAGAACCCCTCTTCTAGTTAGGGGAATGTAGAAGAAGACAGTCAGGTCGCCCATGTTGGGTGGAATAGTCTGCAGACAACTATAAGGGAGGAGCATGACTGGGTACTGAGATGGCCAAGTGAGATATCTTAGCCCCCCCCAAGATGACCGAGCTCAAGGATGGTTGAGCGAGATGTATGTTCCTCCCCTACATGACCGAGCCCCACCCCAACATGACCGAGTACTGAGAGGGCCGAGTGAATTTTTTTTGCTTCCTCATCATGACCGAGCATTGCTCCAACATGTCCAAGCACTGGGTTGGCCGAGTTAGATGTTCGTGTTTCCATGTATGCATCCCCAGCATGACCGAGCTCTGGGTTGGCTAAGTGAGATACTCGTGCCTCCCCAGCATGACTGAGCACTTGGATGGTCGTGTGAGATGCCTATGCCTCCCCAACATGACCGAGCACTGCCCCAGCATGACCAAACAACTATTGATCCCTCGACAATGGAGGAGTGAATGCAATCTGCAAAGGTTTTTTGGGTTTCTGCCCTGGAATCTTAATGTATTGAAAATATTGATAGATTTCAATTTTTAGGGCATAGTGATTTTGATCGATTACTTCAATATGTGGGACATGATGTATTTTTTTCCACACTTCAAATGATGCCAATTGTATGTATCGGTCAATCTTGATAGTGGTCCTATGTTTAGAAGACTTTCTTGCTTTTTGTAACTCTCGTTATATCCAAATATTATGTAATCAGGCAAGGATATTGGCTTTTCTTATTGGTTCTTTCCCAATTGAGCCCTCGAACCAGTTTTATATTAATAATATTATACTAGTGGTTCACCCTTTTTTGCTAAAAAAAATTAATTATTCAACATTTAATCAATATTTCATCACCTATTCGTCTACAAAATTATTAAATAATTAAATATTATTTAATTATTCTTTGTCTCCTTATAATTAATTAAATAATCAAATTTAATTAATGTTCCCCTTCACTAATTATTACATTAATGTAATAATTAAATCAAATTCTATCTCATGATTAAATAAAAGATATTTATTTAATTAAACTAATTATTCCCCTCTCATGATTAAATAAATTATATTTATTTAATTAAACTAATTATCCCCCTCTCATGATTAAATAAATTATATTTATTTAATTAAACTAATTATCCCCCTCTCATGATTAAATAAATTATGTTTATTTAATTAAACTAATAATTCCTCTCATAAATAAATAAGTAATTATTTATTTACAAAATATCCCTACATGTGGAAATAAATAATTTATTATTTATTTAAATCATAATTATCCTCCTAAATTCCTAACTCACGCTCACTTTGAGTTAGCTTCTCAATCACAATTCCTTCCTCCATAATTATCTCTCTTAACTATTCAATCCAAATTGTTAATTCCTCCCCCAGCAATCAGTTAAGTCTCCAGTCAATTCAGTCTTCAAATCCATGCAATCAGTTAACTCATCCATACCATTTGTTAACTCGCCAGCCTATTCAAGTCATCTCTCCAATCTATTTTCTAACAGGTCAATCAATCCCCTAATCATGGCAGTCAAGCAGAGTTGAACTCCTACTCACTCTGAGTTCAACTCCTCAATCACAGCCACTCAGTCCTTCAATCATGGATTCTTGGTCGAAACCCCTAAAATCTTATAAATAGAGAGCCAAACCTTTGGTTTTGGTAACCATAGTTTCTTTGAATTTTTATGCTCGCATACAATCGAGCACTCATTTCTGAGAGCCCACATTGCATAAAGAATGAGAACAACAAGGAAGGACTACATAGTTTGCATATTCATTTTGTTTGAAATAATTTCATATTATTAATCGTTTATGTTTTCTATTTATCTTACTTTCTTTCTTGATATTGGGAATACTAATTGTTGTAACAATCTCTTTGTGGTTTGGATTTCAGTGTTATTGCATAATTGTATTATACCCGATTACAGTTCCTATCTAGTTTCATAATCTATTTTGTTCCTCTTTGGACACTCCTTTTGAAGAGGCTTTTTACCTTCGTCCTTCTAAGAGAATGATCCCTTGGGTAGCAATTTGTTCTTTGAATTAGTTGAATCCATGTCCCTGGCTTTCTTGGTTGCCTCCTGAAGTGATACAATAATAAGGGCTTTGATCCAACCCCTTAGAGGGTTTATCAACCCATCCATGAATAAGACAAGTAATCTTCTCTCAGATATATTGGTGACCACCACGGAGAGCCTTTGAAAGCCAACAATATATCTATCAATTGTACTCCATTTTCTCAATTGTTCCAACTCCTTGAAATGGATTTTTGGGTCTTTCTTGTCAAACCTCTCTATAAGTCTTTATAAATTCAGCATATGAGATGATCTGATCATGGCCCATGGTAATAAATTCATGATGTCACCATTCATGTGCAACTCCGTCAATATTTAAGGAAGAATATTTGATCATTTCATCTTTAGGCATCGGAAATAACTGAAAAATATGTGTCAACATTCTAAACCCAAGCGCACATTGGCGTTTTCCCTGGCCCATCAAAGAAGGGAAAACTATGCTTGTCAACCTTCCTACTAAGATCATTATTGTGATTTTTGTTTCCACTATTGGACAAGTGTCTCATCCTGAGGTCCATATAATCCTTGAGGGACATATCTGGTTGTAAACTTGCATCAACCCAATCATTATGAACTGATCATGTGATTCTATCAATGTGGATCCATTGCCCTCCTAAGGCTCAACTCTGGGAGGAAAAATAGTCATCATTAGCCTAGAACAGGATACAATGACTCATTGAATGGGAGTCTGGCCATTGACTGAATTATCACCTTGGTCATTATTACCACCATTAGCATTTACACCAACAATCATTCCTAGTTGACAAGCAATCATTTTTGTTAATAACTCTAGAAGTTGGTTCTATTGTTGTGCCCTTTGCTCGACAACTTACTACCCTTTGAATAGGGTATAATAAACTCTAAAACCTCTCTTCCCCTTACCTCTAGCACTTCATTCAGCCATATTTATTTTCCTTTGTTCATTACTCTGTCAAAATTTTAGGGTTATTTGGACTATTGTGTGACCCCTCGTGTAAACCAAATATGTCAAAAGTTGTCTCTCTTTGGAACCTATGTGGGCTACCATTGTTTCCTCAATTATCTATTGTATTATTTTATCTCTCAAAAAAATGTTGGCAAGAAAACAAGCTCTAATCCTACTATAAAATCCCAACTTCAATTTCCCCTACTTACCAATTCTATTAGTCGAGAATTTTGTCAAATAGTTTCACCCTCCTATATCGTTGAGTTGGATTAAGTTTGATGCTTATGTTTTTTTTATCATTATATAGTTTTGGTGAGTTTGTATTCATTTCAGTCATTCTTAAAATGTTGTTAATTACGTACAAGAATAATTTGATCCAAATAGATATAGATATTAAATCAATAATTAATATTATGCACCTGGGCTTTTTTTGGAAGGGAGAAAAGTTTGGGGCTCTGCAAGTTGGGCAAGTGGATATCTTTGCCTATACTTGTAGAGTTTGTGTGGCATGTGTTGGTGACATCGTGTGTCCTTGGTTTTTGCTTTATATTTGCATTGAATGTCTTTTCCCATTTGTTTTTCTTTGCATTTATTTTTTGCTTCCCTTGTGTTTGCTTTTGTTCAAACTCTGGTGTCAGTTAGGGCCAATCATTTGAGACTTTCGTTGTGATTGATTTCTCTTACATAGAGCGTGCAAATGGAATTTTCAATCATGGAAAGATGGGGAGGGATATTAATGATATCGATAATGGTATTTATACCAAATCTCTGCAATATTTTTGTAAGTCCTTAAAATATATTATGGCAGATAGCTCTGATACCAAGTGCCCAGAAACATCAAGTTTCAATGGAAGGATTTTCAGAGACGATGCCTTCAGAGCCAATGGAAGTGTGGATGACAGAACCGATGGATGTGGAATGGGAAATAGTGGCTTCATCAAAACTATAGACCCCCAGAGGGGGAGAAAAGGGTAAGCTCCCTCATCTTGGGTTGAAAACACTTTCATTGACCCCGATGAAGACATGGTAAGAGCGATCAAAACCGAACAAAATAGGTTTAAAAATGTTGCTATTTTCTTTGTTTGCATGGATAAAAAATTCTTTCCAGATAGGAAATTTATTGATGACTGGTTTAATAATGTCTGGGGCAAAAAACATGGTATTTATGTCAATTTCAGTAGGATGGTGCAGAAAGGTATGTTTGTGATATTTCATAATAGTATGCAGCAAAGAATCCTCAAAAAAGGTTTCTGGAACATAGGGCAGTCTTTGTTTAGGGCTTTCCCTTGGTCTCCTAATGGAAATTTTGATACTTTGATTGTCAGATCTTCTCCCCAGTGGGTTGAAATTAAAAGCGTCCACCCAGATTTATGGCCTTTCATTCCCCCAATTCTGAAGCCTCTAGGGTCGGTCCTGCAAGTTGAGGACTCCAGAGTTACTCTTCTGCATCTGAACGCTAGGGCTCTCATTATCCTAGAGCCTGAAATTGATTTTCTTGAGATTATTTCTCTCGAGCTTGAAGGGGTTTCCTTTGAATGGTAAATTTTGCCTCTTGGTAATCTAGGTGCTTGCTTTCACTGTAAGCTTAATGGTAACACGAGAAGTGATTGTCCCTCTCTTCTTAATATTCAGAAAAAATTTGAAGTTGTTGTTAATAATACTAATGGAGGCACTAATAAGAATGTGGAGAATGTTTTGAATAGCAATGCTAAAAACACTTCTGAGATTAATAAGGAAAAAAGCATTAACAACACTCATAAAAAAAATAATATGGGTAATTTTGAAGTTGATTTGGCTAGGAATAAATGTGTTTCCCTTTCAAATCCTCTTTTTGAGGATGAGATGGAGATTATCCCTGCTAAAAGAATTTATGATAATGCACAGCCCCACTCAACTGGCTTTCAACCAAAATATGGCAATGGTGTGAATAATAATGAGCAGTTAAGAATAAATGATATTAATAGTAAAAAAAAGAATGCCCAGCAAATTGCTTTTGATAGCATCAAAGAGAAAGTTGAGCCACATAGGAAGCGACAGGAACCATCTTTAGATCAAAGCAAAGTGTCACCTATTTGCATGGAAAACCTTGAGGAAAATAGTAACAGACAGATTGTCCCCTATGAAACAATGGGTGATATGGTGATAGAAACTGGAGAAGATTTTATTGAAGTTCTTAGTAAGAATGCAAAAAAGAAAAGGAAAATTATAGAGAGGCATTCTCTCTCTAAGAATAAGGATAAAGGTAGTAAATAGCAACACTCTGGTATACCTGAATGCTTTAATAGATTGTGCATTCATAGAGAAACGCCCTCCCAAACTGTTTGTAATGATGTTACACATACATAGCTGGAATATTCATGGCCTTGAAATGCCTGACCGGAAATACATTGTTAGGAAAAGGTGTAATGGACTTAAGTATAAGGATATCATCTATTTACAAGAAATTAATGTTGCAAGATACCATGCATAGAACACACTGAAGTTCCTATCAGACAAGGCCATGTATCTGTACACCAACCATGACAAAGGAAAAGGGGGTACTGCATTTCTTATCAACCCTAAATGGACTGAGAAATTTGAGGGAGAGGGATCCTCCCCATTCCAGACAGCACAATGGATTATGTTCAAATTTGATAATCAAATGGTAGTAATTTTCAATATCTATGCAACAAATGAATACAGAGATAAATGTGGGGGCAATAATCAGCATTGGAAAGAGAATGAGTATTTTTTTGGGTCAGTTTGAAAAGGAGGTTCAATCTGAAGGACCCTATGGATACAAATAAGTCAGAGGGTAAGGGCATATGGTATACTTGGTGCAATAATCAGGCAAGAAAACAAAGGGTTTATTGTAGATTGGATAGAATTTATCTTGATTTTGCCTTTTTTGGTGGTACTCATGATTCTAAAACATACCTTGTTAGATTCTATCTGGTCAGTATATCTGATCACTCCCCTATATATTGTGAGGTTCTTGTCGATGCCCTCCAGGAGACAAATCATGGAAAATGTAAAGGTAATTTTTTTAAACTTAATGTTTCCTTACTAAAAGACAAAGACACTTATGATGTCATCAGAATGGTCACTTGCTTATCCAAATTCAGTAGTAGATCCTCCTCTCCAGGAGAACAGTGGGGGCACTTGGGAGAAGTTTGGAAGAAGATGTTTCAGACTATTGGTAAGAAGTTGGCTATGGACAGAAGACGGGATGACATTAAATGTCAGAGGAAACTTAATGAGATTGAGGAAATGCTTCGAAATAAGGGTCAGAATGTACAGCTAGGGAAAGAGTTGGTCAACACCAAAAAAGAATAGAGAAGGCACCAGAATTATGATATACAGGGACAAAAAGTGAGAGCCGAGATGAATTGGCTTAAAGAAGGTGATAGGGGTACCAAATATTTCTTCAACATCATCAAAGAAAAACAAAAGAGGGAGCTCATTGAAGAAATTCAAACTATCTCAGGCCTATCCAGAGATAATAAAGAAATATTGGGTGCTTTCTACAATTTCTACAAAGAGCTACTCACTTCTGAATATAGTTCTAACAGTCACATAACTATGAATGTATGAAGCTTATCCAAAACAAGATTAACATAGAAGAATATAAGATGTTAGAACAAAACATTAGCCTTAAGGAAATTGAAGAGGCTATTGGAGCCATGGCTAATGGAAAATCTCCTGGCCTAGATGGATTGCCTATTGATCTATAAAGAAAACAGAGAATGGATTGGCCAAGAACTTCTAGAAGTATATAATGGAGCTTTTGATAGAGGTACATTGGGTGAGAAGATCAACAGGGGTGTTATAAAATTGCTTCCTAAGAATGGGGATACATCTCTGGTTAAAAGTTGGAGACCTATTACACTTTTAAATGTCTTATAACATTATTGCCAAAGTCCTTGGAAGGAGAATTACAAATATCATGGGAAAAATCATCTCGGTTACCCAAACAGGTTTCATTAAGGGCAGATTTATCCTTGAAAATCTTATTACCAGTTGGGAGGCCATGAATTGGGCTCAAAATATGGTCAAATGTTGTTATGGTGCTTCTGGACTTTGATAAAGCATATGATAGAGTCAAATGACCTTTTTTATTAGTATACTTCAAGCTTTTGGATTCCCCCTATTACTGCAGATGGATCTCAGTTTTATTCCAAGACTCCTCTAGTACATTATATAAGTGAATGGAGAAATATTTGAACCTATTTTGCTACAAAGATCTATTAGACAGGGGTGCCCCATCGCCCCATCTCTTTTTTTCATTGTTCTCGATGCTCTATTCTATATACTTAGAGCAACAAAGCTTGGCCCTCTTGTACGAGGTATTACCTTACCCAATGGTGATGAGTTAGTAAATGATCAGTTTGCAAATGATACAACCCTTTTCCTTGAACTCTCCCCGGACAACTTTGATAATACAATGAATAGATTACACTATTTTTTTTGGTAGCGGGAGCCAAAGTCACTCCACATAAATCAACAGTGCTAGGATGGAAGGAGCATGCTCCAGACTGGCTAACACAAAGAGGGTGCTAGTGGAATGGCCCTAATGCCATTGTCAGATACCTTGGTATTCCTTTTGCAATTGAACCAAAATTGAGAGGAAACATTTGAAGTGGAAAACCCACATTTTATTTCTTGCTGGTAGAGTACAAATAGTTCAAAAAGTGTTGGCATCCCATGCTATTTACTATGCTTCTTCATGGTTGTTTGCTAAATATCATAATAACGAACTTGATAAAATATTAAGAGACTTCTTGTGGTCATATGGCATAGGGAAAAAGAAAAGACATTGTGTTAGATGGGAATGGTGTTGTACCCCGAGGAAGTTTGGGGGATTGGGTCTGAAAGATTTACAGGTACATGGGTCAGCCCTTGCTGCTAAATAGATTTTGAATAGCCTGTATGGTGATGAGCCCTAGAAGGTGCTGGTTAGAAATAACACCCAAAAATCTATCATTAAAAAGGGTAAAAAGTGGAATAATGTGCCCCTTGCTGATATTGTCTTTGGTCAGTTTGATATGAAATGTTTTGGCTCAAATGTGTTTGTTTCCATTTGGAAGGCATGGACTCAGGTGACAGGTTTTCTTTGCTTTAAAAATGTTATTGAAAACTCTCCTACATTCTTTGTTTTGGACAGATCTATTTGGTAGGGCATTTATGTGAATAAAAACCACTTACACTCACCCAAGGCTGCTCTGCTAGGGCCTAGAACAACAAAGGTATTACTCTCATTAATGATGTTTTGGTTGACAACCGATTGAGTAGCTGGGAGGAAATCAGAAACAAGTATGGGATTTCACATTCTCAGAAGAAGACTTACTCTATGATTCATAAATTTGTTGGTCTTTTCTTTCCTAGTAAAACTTTATATTCTAATCAGCTACTAGATGGCACCATTTTTTTGATATGTTTTGGCACTCCCATGTGGAACCTAAAACTCTTTGCTTTAGATAGATTTTGATCCTGAAGAAACTTGTTGTGGGATCTTGTTTAACCTCTGTTATTGAGCCAGTGATATGCTTTGTTTGTGGTTGTTCTGAATCCTTTGAACATCTTTTTATTTAATGCAAATTTGCTTCCAGAGTTTGGTCTTTATTTCTTGGTACCCTTGTTTTGTGGAGTAGTAGACCTGGGTTGTCTTAGCAAGAAGTCTTGGCTGGTTTTGTTGTGTCATTTGGTCTTTCTCTTAATTTGTTTTGGTTTTCTCTCATTGCTGAGATCTTATGGTTTCTTTGCAAGAGGAGAAATGAAGATGTTTTCCAACAGAAGAGGAGAGTGCTTACTGAGTTTAATTGTAAACTCACCCATTTTCATATTATGTCTTAGGTATCTGCAGTCCAGGATATTCCCAAAGACAAGTTCATGATCCTGGTACAGGAAGGGGCCATGATAATATATAAAGAAGACATATTATCTGTTAACTACTTTGACAATTATCCGGATGAGCTGAACAAGGAAGAACTAGACAGTTTGAATATGTTTGTCAAAGAAAAAGGTATTGATGTTGAAAAAGAGAACTTGTTGATCAGCAAGAATCGAGAGGACAAAGAAACGAACTGGGAAGAGGCTGAAAACATCCCAGGTGTTGTGGATCCACCTATTGGGGCCTTTGAATGTGACAAGGCTGAATGCGGCAATAACATTATAAGACAGTGGGACTAGTTATGTAGTAATGTATTCCTCTTTTTGGCATATAACGAACTGTAACTATGTATAGGGGTCTTTTCAGATGTAATTTTGTAAAGGGAAGGGATTAGTCTCTTTGACATATACTGTTGATAACACTTTTTGTAATGATCTTTCACTCCAGTTTTATATACTATCTTAATAGTAAAAAAAATTATGCACCTAGAGAAAACTTGGCTAGCCTAATAGAATAATAGAGACAGTAAGGAATAAATATCTAAAGCTTGAAACCCACGAAAGATCCACCCAATATTGGGTATGAATGGATTGTAACTCTCAGCAAATAAACTCCATGCTACCACAAAGATAACAAGGATATCACTACAAAAATGGTGCTAATACATCCTAATAATATACTTATGTCCTCAACTCCCAAAGCATTCACGTCTAGCACCTGAATATATATTGAACTAGTCTAAATTTAACAAGAACAAGTAAGCCACGCGAGCACTTCTTGCCAATGTCGGGAATATCCTAGTACATGTTTCTCCCGAAATGCAACCTCCACCAACAGTAACATAGATACCCAGAGTGTGTCATTCTTCCAAGTTGTTTGTTTGTGCCAAGAGAATGAATATGGATAATGTGGGAGTCTATTATTCGATATGCTCCAATATTCAGCCTCGTATCAACTCTCTGTTGTCATGTTATAGTTGTTGGCAAAATGATCAGTGCTCCCCTCGGGATTCATGACAAGAGACTAACTACCTCTTGTGGATTCTATAAGTCTAGTGGTTGTATCGAGCATTGATAGGTTGATCTTTTGGTGCAACGGCAACCACACTTGTAACAAGTGGTATCAGAGCTTGGTCATAGGTCTAAATCCCCTCGAGTAACATTGAGGGGAAGATTGTTGGCAAAATGGTCATCGCTCCCCTTGGGATTCATAACAAGGGACTAACTGCCTCTTGTGGATTCTATAAGTCTAGTGGTTGTATCGGGCATTGATAGGTCGATCTTTTGGTGCAACAACAACCACACTTGTAACAATAGTAATCTCTAGTTAGAGCATCGAACCTCAGCCAAATGCTACCAAATCACAATATCATTGTATTCAAAAGGTTCGTTAACTTTAAATATTCTTCCACAAACTGTTAACACTACATTCCAATTTATCTTGAAGGTGCTTAACAAATGACATGGATGAGTTCTGTTGATGGCTCAATCAACATTGTCTTCTCCATATTATTCTCAAAATAATCCTCCTCCAATATATACTCTACTTCCATAATAGTTATGTAAAAAGATTTAATTTCAAAAAGAAACAATAACAAAAATATTAAAGCAGGTCAGGATTCCACACATCATAGATGGTTTTTCCATCGCAAAACATAATATGAAACACTCAAAGGACCCAATGATAATAAGCAACCAAAGTTTGTTGTTAACAATGATTAGACATAATGGTATTCTTGAAGCATCAACACATAAAATAGCCTTTTGTAGAATTTACTCTCAACCGTGGAATACTCAAATTATTAAATTGAAAGCAAGCCAATATTATATTTCAGAGAAAAAATATATTCACCCAGTATGATCTTCATAATAGTTACCTCACCTCTAAAAGAAACTATGACATTCCTTGTCTTCTTGTTTACTCACAATCTCCATTAATAGTCCCACTGAGAAATCTGATTGATTTCTCCAAGTCCACCTAGGACAGGTCTCTCACTGTCAAAGATGGCAAACTTTTGATCCTGAACACGAGAATGATATTGAGGAAGTTCTCAAATCAAAGAATAGAAACTCCAATGTGTATTGTGCACAAATCCCCAAATCATTAAAATAATGATAAATTTCAATTACAACAATTTTCCCATGTAGCAATTTTAGTTTACTTTATTGTTAAACGCTTTTGACTGGAGCTATGAACCAGTGAGGTCACATCTGGGGACCCCGTCCCCGTAGTTACATTGAAGAGGTTGTTGAGGCATTAATGCCTCCTAGATATTGCCACATTAGTTAGACTGCCTTACATTACTCCTAATATCATTGGCGATATCACACCAACCTTATAACTCCCTACGCAAAGACTGCCACTATCAACGTCCATCCTTATCTCTCTAATCGTTAATCGTCACCTTATGTCTCCCTCCCTTATAACTCCCTCGTGGCAGCGCAACAAACCCCCTCTCTCGTCGCGTTGTATGCCACTGTCGTCTCCTTATGTCTCCCAATGGTCTGTCGGCAGTGTTGTTGGACCTCCACCGCAGCAACAGTCAACAATTCGTTCAAGGGTCAAACCGTGTACCACCATTGTACCATGTGTATGTGTGGTCTGTCATCAACAGCTAAGACCACACCGCCTTGTATTTTTCCATCGCATACGCTAAGTGGGAACTAGTGAGAATCGAAACCAAGACCACCCTATCAACAAGACTCGTGACAACCGTCACGCTACAGGGTCACCCCCCTTGTAGAACAATTATAATTAAAATATAAGTTTGATTAATTACTTTACAAAGTCACTTTTAATTATTTAATATTAGTTTTTAAATTTTCTTTTTAAAACATAAGATTAAATAATTATTTCAATCTTACTTTATAAAGTCAATTTGTGAGGGGATGTTATATCAACTCCATCTTCTTCTAACCAATGTTTTTTCTTGTTCTTGAGCTACCATCACCCTTTTGGGGTTTTGAGACCGATCTATAGCCTTGTGTGCTTCATCACAAATAAAATACTTCATAGGCTTCCACTCCCGAGAAGGCGGTCGTCCACATCCTCTAACCTAAAGCTCCCCCTTCCTCCGAATTCTAGCTTCGCACTTTCGTCTGGGTCTTCTTCTTTAGTAGCTTGCCCTTCAAGTTTAGCTTCTCCTCTACCCTTAATGCATATTCATAAGCTTCACCCACCATAGGTACTTTCAGCAATGCAAGCTCATCCGGTATATCTGTTCTAATTTGAAACCTCGTGACTTGTTCGGTGTGAGCCTGTACTTACTAATCCTTTTGTTTCAAAATTTGAAATTCTTTAAACAATTTTTGCTAGTAATCAGAGGGCAAGAATCGAACTCTCAAATGTTTTAGCATCTTAGGCCAAAGCCTGATTTTATATTTTACTTACTAATCCTTTTGTTTCAAAATTTGAAATTCTTTAAACAATTTTCGCTAGTAATCAGAGGGCAAGAATCGAACTCTCAAATGTTTTAGCATCTTAGGCCAAAGCCTGATTTTATATTTTCCTTCTCTCTTGTCGAAATCCACAAATTCTCCCACCACAGGGCTGCATGCGACTTCAACTTGGGTGCAGCAATTTTTACTCTTTTTGGATCATCCTCATCAATGTCCTCCATCTCAAAGAACTTCTCCAACTCTTGGACCCAATCTAGAAATACATCGGTGTTGAGCTCACCTTTAAAATCAGACATATCAACCTTCACCTTAGAAATTTGGCTTTTTCAGGATTCATCAAGCCTCTCCATAGGGTCTAAGGCATTAGCAATGGGTCTAAGGATTTCTCCTACCTCTTCCTCCCCACTTCACATGGAGTACCCTTTGAGCCATCGCTGACTGCTCCAATACCAAAAACTGATGCAGAGAGTACCTTTGCTCTCCCCCATACCAAGTCTCTCCATAATGCTGATCAGTTTTTTTTGTTTATAAAATCCATAAAACACCTTGCTTCTGAAAGAAAAAACAGTCATAGATACTAGCCAACACAACAGTAATTTCAAATCTCAATTTCACTAATTCAAAATACATAAATAAAAACTAGAGAAAACAGAGACATCAACAATCATCAATCTTTTATTCACCAAAAGAATGCCTTCAATGCCAAAATTTCTGCACTGCAAAATCCTCCCAAAGCCAAAAACCTCCTCCATCACCAAAAAACGCCAAGAACTCCTCAAAAAGGGAAAAAAAGCCCCAAAAAAGGAATTGTCCACATCCAACAGTTACAAACCAAAAATACACAAACAACTACAAGAAAATGAGACTGATAGATAGTGGGAACCCATTCATTAATCAACAGTTACATTAGACCAAAATTGAAAAAATAGGCCTAAAGCTAGACAATTCACCGAAACAATCTTCTAAACCAGTGAATATAACTAAAAGTCCTAAAGACTAATTTAACCTCATAAAAGATATCTCATTTCAGCTACTTGCAAACAGGACAAATCTGTTCAAATGTTGAGGCACTCTGAAGTTTTATCTGTGAGGGAGGAAAAAACCAGGAATAACTCATGAGTTGATCCCAAGTTATTCCAGGATTTTCAGAAAAAATCACGAGTTTTTCCATTATCTGTGGACCATTGACTGCAAGATGGCACAATGATTCAAATTAACATTAGAAAAATGGAAGCCATAATTACTTGCAAATTTTTCCTGAGTTGAACTCCTATGATGAAATATGGTCTCCCCTGGTTTGTGTCTTATTGAAGTTCCATGGAATGAGTCTAAAGATTTCATTCTTTGCCATTGAATAATAATTACAAACCTGCTCCAGGAAATGGTTACTGTCCTAGCCCGCTTGCTGCAAAGAGGCACTCTTTGGAAACGACAGATTTGACAAAACAAGAGTCTTTCCTATTCAGATTTCCACTGCCTGTGCTCTTCGTTGAAATGTTATGTTTTCTAAATGGTCCTGCTGAGCCTGAAGCTCAAAGTTACAACAACACAAGTCATGGGATGCTTCATAGAATGGAGTGAACAAGAAAAAGACAGAGGCAATGCCTTGATACTAAACCTCCATTTGAGTCTGCCAATCCTGAAAACAAAACTTAACCTGCCACTATCTCTGTTAATCGTCAAGATGCGGACACTCTAAAGCAATTTTTACAACCAAAGAGCAACAGTATATTATAATTTAAAAGGGGATTTTACCATTTAGACTGAACAAAATTTCTTATTTTTCTGTCTTACAAATTTGTTGAGTCAATGTTCAGAACCTTGTCTGATTTGCAGCATCATCACCTTCTCCCAACTCTTTCTTCTACAGCAAATCTTTTCACGGCCAGAAAGAGGCAGAATTTTGAACCGCTTAATATGGACATGTTTATCTGGAGAGTGTAAGCAAAATGTGGTGTATTTATATTATTGAGAGAACATTCTGATATTTTCTTGTATCCGCTCCATCCAGGAAAATAAGCAAAAACCAGTAAGTTAACAATGAAATTAGTAACTCTTAATTTTTTGATTGGGTACTTTCTCCTTTGTAACATAATTTTTTTATCAAACTTTCATGCCTCTAATTGTGCTCTTCATAAAACTGAGATTTTAGTTCCTTGTGGTCTTTGTTTTCCATTCCTCCCACATCTCTCCACTCCCTTTATTTAGTAATCCTGTGCCTGCAATGTATTTTTGTTATGCTTCTCTCTTTGTCACGATGACAGATCATGGAATGTGATCTGAAAGATTGATGTAGAAAATTCTCACACAGTTACATCCAGAACCATTTATGATTTCAATAACATGGACTGTAGAAATATTGTCTATTATTAAATAGAATCATTATTCAAGTTAAGACCTTATCTGCCCTCTTTAATCGACTTTAAAATGTACGGTATATAAAAACCCAAATCAACAACCCTGCTTACTTCAATGCAGAGTACCAATTTTCAGTATAACAGTTCTACCAAGTACTGAGGAACACTTTGGCTTACTTAAATCCACATGCTACATAACAGCTGATCCATTTTCAAGGTACAAATGTCTATAAGACTATAACAGATATGCAAGTGAATTCATTATTGCTCGTGGGGAAAAATAACCCACCATATGCTGTGACAAAACTAGAGGACTGCTAAAGTGCTACAGTACAGAACTGAATGAACAATGAGCATACACCTATCAAGTCAATGCCTTCCAATAACTTACAGATGAATCTAAAGTCATAATTATACTTTTCCAACTGTTATAGACCAGCTGCACGAACCATAGTTGGAAAAATCGGCTGGACTCGCCTCGGACTCGGAATAAATTGCGAGTCCATGAGCGAGCCGAGTCCGGAGGAGTCTTAAACTCGGTCTCCCGAGCTTTTTACTAGGACTCAGGGAGGTTTTTTATCAGACCTCCCGAGTCTTTTGCTGGGACTCTTGCTGCAGGCACTGTCTATGGGGCAGGAAATTTGCACCTTAGTAAACAAAATATGTTGTTAATACAATATGTTAACAACATGTGTGTTAGTCTATTGCGTTAACGTGTGTTAGTAATTTGCAAACAAATACAATAGACTAACACACATGTTAACATATTGTGTTAACAACATATTTTGCTTACTAAGGTGCAAATTTCCTGCCCCATAGACAGTGCCCTCGCTGCAGGGATGTAATGCCCAGTGAGGTTAAAAGTGGAATTTATTTTCACTTTTCTCATCATTTGTTGTTTGTTATTGCTCAAAACAAGTCTGTAGGGTTTGAAGAAGGTAAGGAAACAACATCAAGGAGGCAAAAGAGATCTAGGTAAAGGATTTTTCTTCTCTTTTTTTTCATTTCTATCTATTATATAATATAAATCAAAAAAATCTTGAAAAACAAGGAGATATGCTGGCAAAGAAATTTCTATTCCCCTTCCTAACTTATTTTCTCGTATTTTCATCTTGTTTTTTAATACTATTTTTTTCAAATGATTCATTATCAATTTTTTGTTGATTTTCCACAAAAGCCTACTGATTGTTTTTTTCATGTTAAAACAGCAATGTCAAGTTCAACTCCAAGGGCAGCCCCAAGGCCCAAAGCAAAACTAGGAAGAAAAAAAGATGAAGCATGGAAGTATGGGATAAAGGAAAATAAAAAGGGAGAGGTGACTTACACAAAATGTGGCAAATGGATGATAGGTGTAATGTCCGCTTCCTAGGCCACAGATGACTCACACAAGGTTAGCCCATAAACAGGGTTCCTGTGGGCTAACGGGGTGGATAGGAAGCCTATTTGGATGTTTGCTAACCTTCTGGGAAGTATTGGAGGCATTTTGGGGAGTTCGGTGCAGTCTCCTATTTTTTACGAGGTTTCCTAGTTTTTTAGAAGGGGACTACCAGTTGACTGTTTGACCAACTGGAGGACCAAGGAGCATAGCAAAGAGGCTTAGAGTGTTTATCATCGATTTGAGACAGTCTCCTGTTTTTTAGGAGAATCCTTATTTTTTAGGAGACTGCCAGTTGCACTACTACATCCAGTCATCACCTTGACACTGGTGGCAACATTAATTTCCAATTTGGTGGCTAGATGACAGCTTCAAAAGGAGAAATTGAGATGTGATGAGGGTCATCTAATATTTACTAAAATATAATAAAGTATTAAAAATTAATTAAGTACCCCCCTTGGCACACACCCCCCTAGTAGCTTGGAGTGGGTCGACTCTCTAGAAGAGGGAATATTTAATCAAAAATTAAGAAATAAACATTATTAAAATAAGAAAGTGCAACCCTAAAATCGATTTAGGGTTTGAGGCAATAAAAGAACATTAAAGGCAGCCATTTGATCATTCAACCAGTCATTTTTTACAACTGCAAATTGGGTTTGAGCTCTGAGAGAATTTGAGCAGTATACCAGACTTCTAGGAACAAAAACTCCCTGGAGATTGGAAGGTTGGACAAACCCCCAACACTTCTTGGAGGATGAATTCATTCAGATTTCATATTGAGCAGAAATCAGTGGTTAAGTCATCTTGAAGAGTAGATTTAAGGATCAGAATACAGATCTGGGTTGTTTTGGGCTTGTACATCCATCTTCAACAGCAAATCAGACCTGCCATACCCTCTATTCAATGAATTACAACCTACTACAGTTGGGCGTTAGGGTTTGGGGCCTTAATAAGACCTCAAATCAGTCATAAATAAGTCTGATTTCTCAGATCAGATCCGTACCACGCTTAGGATTGGCTAGAGCAGTAAAGGAGAGTCTGTGGAAATCACCTTAGTGGTTGGAAATTGTATATCAGACCTATAGCAACCAATTGATGCAATCCCAAAACTCAAATCGGACTTGTGGGATTCATATTAGTCCTGTAATAAGTCATTTACAAGTCATCTAATGAAATGGGTATGTCATGTCTTGCCCAAATCATATGTTTTCAATAATTTAATGTTTAGATTCTTAGAACAGCAGTAGTTTTCAATTTCCCTTCATTTCTCGCATTGTTTTTTATCATGTTCATTGCATAAACATCAAAACACATAAAAATCAGAAAACCCCAAAATGCAAAAAAAAAAATTTGCAAAATCACAAAAAAATCAAAAAAGAAGGAAAAATGAAAAAATAATTCAAGATTAGCAGGCATCACTCCAGAGGGGATGTTTCAATGGTATCAGAGCATGATCCTGCCAACCTAAGGGTATTGTGATTATTTTTTTGTATCCTGGAAGGATTTGGGCCATGCAAATATTATACTCGCAGGATAATACAAGAGCAAATGAATTTTGATACTGGTATTCCTGTAGGTGCAGTTATTGGTGATATTCGTGATGGTAGCAGGAGTCCCCTCCTGCAAGGTAGACAAAATCAGCAGGATGATCCAGATCGTGAGTTATTTAGCACTCTCGTTAATACACAACCACTAATTGTCCAAGCCTTAGAGCAAATAAGTGGAGCCCTTGACAAATTGGATTTAGATCACCCTAGTGATAGGTGTGAGAGGCATAATAGGCAGGATAGGTTAGTATCAGTTGTAGGGAGTTGTGGGGGCAGTAGAGCTCCATCTTCATTGGACAGTGCATTTGACTCTCCTCCGCGTGGTAAGACACGTACACAAACAATTGGCATACTTGTGCAGTCCCATTTTCCGCCTAGAGAGGAGCCACCACCAGTTGACCCACTTGAGGGCGTGGAGTTTCAAGATGTTGTTATGGCAGCTAGTGATGAGTGGGCACGCCTTCTAGAGCATGTTAGAGATGCTTTTCCTCTACATCAGTATTGTGCACAGGGCAGAGAAGCACGAAGAACCGCGGTGATAGGCGGCCTAAACAACAACATTATGGTGACCTCAAGCGAGCTACTAGAAAGCTTGTTTTATCTCCCTTTGACAGTAGTGGGAAGATTAGTGCATGAGCCTGGGTGCACAAGCTTGACATCTACCTTTCACTTAAGTCGATGCATGAGGACGAGGCTATTCAATTTGCAGTATTACATTTGGATGGTGTGGCTTATGATTGGTGCCATCATGGTTTGGTTACCCAAAACCATGGACTCATTCATTCTTATATGGAGTTCACTGAGTAATTGATTGCCAAATTTCAGTGTAAGAATGTTGAGTTGTACTACATACACGTTGAAACTTATATCAATGAGTTTCAACCCATTGTTGTTATGGTTCTAGAGATGGCTAATAGACATGTGGTGATGTTGTTCATTGAGGGCTTACATGGCAGGTTACAGGGTTTGGTCAGGGCTCTTAAGCCTAAGACTTTGCAAGAAGCTATTCAGACTACCTTAGATCTTGATACCTCACCACCACTTACTTCTTATCATCTTGATAAGAAGTTTTCCAAGGACTCCAAGCTATTTTAGAGATCTACTACACAGAGCAAAAGTGTGCCACCTCCTCCCAGGATGGATCAAGAGACACGTAATGAGTTGAGGAAGCTTTGCTTCTCGTGTAAGGAGCCTTGGGACCTTGGATACCGATGCCTTGGGAAAGGCAAGATGCATCTCATAGAGGTTATTTCTGATGTGGATGAAGAGCAAATATAGGATACAGGTTTAGAGGGAAACAGTGTTGAGGGTGAGCGGGAAACTCCGCAAGTGAAGCTCGGAGATGGCGATGCATTAAATGCGTTCAATGGTATTATTGCCACCCTTTTAGGAATTCCTAGATATCATCCCTTTCGGTTGAAAGGAGTGATGAAGGGGCAGGGGGTGACTTGCCTAGTGGACAGTGGTGCTACACAAATTTCATAGATGAGGCATTAGTTGCTAGGCGTGGGTTATAGTTAGAGAACTTCTTTGGTTTCAATGTGACTGTTGCAAATGGTTTAACTATGAGGTGCCCAGAAGAGTCCCACAACTTAGCATACAAATGGGAAACTACACTTCGACCAATGATTTCTATGTTGTAGGTCTTGGTGAGATTGATATAGTTTTGGGCATTTAGTGGTTATAGGCACTTGGTAGATAAATACAAGATTTCAAGAGGATGGAGTTAGAGTTCATGGCGGTGTAGGATGGAATCAATATTCAGACATGGAGATGTTGCTTAGCGGCACAGTGTTTCATTTCATCCAAGTCAACTTCTTCACAGGACGAGTGGTCATTCCACATTGATGTCCAGACAGTGTGGGACAAGCATGGAGTTGTATTTGGTGATATTCCTCTTGGTAGACCTCTTGACCGTGGATTTGAGCATGTGATAGAGTTGGAAGAAGGCGCTAAGCTCGTGATTACTACTCCCTATCGTCATCCTAAGAAATTCAAGGATGAGATAGAGAAGACTATCAATGAGCTACTAGATATGGGGCACATTAGGCCTAGTTCTATCCCCTTTGCTTCTTTTTTGGTATTGGTGAAGAAGAATGTTGGTGTTGATTCCCTTTCTAGGAGGCCTACTGTTGCTACACTTGCTCTGTGAGTGAGATTTCAACAAATTGAAAATCTCAACTTTTAGTTGAGTATTCCAAGAATCAATTTGCATGTGAGATTATGGATGGTTTGAATCAAGATGACATATATACGATGCTTGATGATGTTATCTATTATAAAAACAGGATTTATTTGGTACCTAGATTAAAATTGAAGATAAGATCTTACACGCCATCCATGACACACCACTAGCAGGACATCCTGGGTATTTCCAAACATACAGGCAGGTTAGAGAGAGATTCTCATTGAAGGGTCTCAAGGATGATGTCTTGCGCCATGTTCGTAAGTGTGTGACTTGTCACCAGAACAAGTCAGAGCACACTTTCCCATTGGGTCTTCTGCAGCCATTGCCTATTCCAGAGCAAAAGTGGGAGAGTATATCAATGGATTTCATTACTGGTCTTCCCAGAGTTCAGGGGAAGGATTGTATCTATGTGGTTGTGGATAGATTGGCTAAGTTTGCATACTTCTTCTTTATTGCAGCCAACTTTACAGCATCTCAGGTGGCAGAGCTATTCTTTCATGAGGTGTTTAAAATATATGAACTCCCCAGGACCATTGTAAGTGATCGAGATAGCAAGTTTGTTAGCATCTTTTGGCAGAAGCTATTCCAATTAGCAGGTACATAGTGACCTCTAGCACTAGTTACCACCCTCAAATAGATGGTTAGGTGGAGATAATCAATAAATAGGTTGAGGGCTAGTTGTGTAACTATGTATCGGGTCAGTAGAAGGCATGGGTGCGTTGGTTGTATTTGGGCGAGTATTGTTATTATACTATGTACCACATGTCTACTGGTATGACTCCCTTTTGAGCGTTGTATGGATGTGATGCCTTATCTTTTGTGGACTTGGCGTTGGTTGATAGGAGAGCTCCAAGAGCTCGAGATTGGCTACAAGACAGTCAAGACATCCTTAAGGACTTAAGGATAATATTCATCATGCTCAAAATCAGCAGAAGATGTATGCAAATTGACATCAGATTGAGAGGACATTTGAGGTTGGAGACATGGTTTTCTTGTGCCTACAGCCTTACAAACAGAGTACACTTGAGGAGTGGGGCAAAGAAACTCAAGCCTCGGTTTAATGGTCAGTTACCTTCAAAGAGTAAGATACATATGTCTTTCATGTGTCTTGCTTGAAGAAGGCTTTGGGACGGCATATTGTTTCTTCACTTGATTTGCCTCCATTGGATGAGGAGGATTGATTGGTTTTGACAACTTGCAGAGATTCCAGATATCAGCAAGAGAAGGTTGCACAGCAGAGTGATCAAAGAATATTTGGTTTGTTGGAAGGACTTGTCTTTGGAGGATGTGACGTGGGAAGGAGAGATGATACTTCAACATCCAGCTTTGCAATTGCTTGTGGGCAAGCAATCCCGGGAAGGGAGGACTGTAATGTCCCCTTCCTAGGCAACAGATGACTCATGTAGGGTTAGCCCATAATCAAAGTTCCCGTGGGCTAACGAGGTGGATAGAGAGCTCATTTGGGTGTTTGGTGATCTTCTGAGGAGTATTGGAGGTGTTTTGGGGAGTTCGGAGCAGACTCCTATTTTTTAGGAGGGGACTGTCAGTTGACTATTTGACCAACTGGAAGGTCGAGCATAGCAGAGAGGCTTCGGAGTGTTTATCGTCGATTCGAGACAGTCTCCTATTTTTTAGGAGAACCCCTATTTTTTAGGAGATTGCTAGTTGCATTGCTACCTTGGCACTAGTGGCAGTCTCATTTTCTAGTTTGGTGGCCAGATGACAGCTTCAGAAGGAGAAATTGAGATACGATGGGGGCATCTAATATTTAGTAAAATATAATAAAGTATTAAAAATTTAAAAAGTACCCCCCTTGGCACGCACCCCCTAGTAGCTTAAAGTTGTTTTAAAAGGGGAGATTTCTTATTGCATGAATAAGGGACCCTTAGAGTGGGTCGACCCTCTAGAGCAGGGAATATTTAATCAAAAATTAAGAAATAAAAATTGTTAAAATAAGAAAGTGCAACCCTAAAATCGAATTAGGGTTTGAGGCAATAAAAGAACATTGGAGGCAGCCATTTGATCATTCAACCATTCATTTTTTACAATAGCAAATTGGGTTTGAGCTCTGAGAGAGAGTTAAAGCAGTAGGTCAGACTTCTGGGAACAAAATCTCCCTAGAGATTGGAAGGTTGGATGAAACCCCAATATTTCTTGAGGGTGAAATCATTCAGAATTCATTATTGAGCAGAAATCAGTGGTTAAGTCATCATAAAGAATAGATTTAAGGATCAGAATTCAATGTTAGAAGTTAGAACAGCAATAGTTTTCAATTTCCCTTCATTTCCAGGATTGTTTTTTATCATGTTCATTGCATAAACATCGAAATACATAAAAATTAGAAAACCCCCAAAATACGAAAAAAGAAAAACGAATATTGCAAAATCACAAAAAAATCAGAAAAGTCGAGGAAAAACAAAAAAAAAATCAGGATTAGCAAACATCAATCCAAGGGGGATCTTTCATAGGTGGAGTCAGATTAAAATACCACATTGCAAAAATAACTGGACGAAATGTGGAAGGTTGCCCCAATACAACTCCGGAGATTATTAGACACATGAAGCCCTTCTTGCTAAGTATGAATTGCAAAAAGAAGAAAGGGAAAAAACAAAAGAAGCCATGGCAATTGCAATGAATCCGAATGTCTCGGAGACTTTGGCTCCCCTTGGTCGCACTCGCAAAAATTCAAGCATCTATCAACTAAATTCATCTATTGTTGACAATGAAGTTGCGCAATGTTCTCGGAGCACAACCTTCACTTGAAGGTACTGGATAGAATAGAGAAAAAACATGAGCCAGCAAGGACAGCAGCAGTAAATTTTTCGTACTACAACAATTTTCCTTTCAATGTGGCAAACAGCCCATAATGGGAAGGTTTAGTTACCGCATTTACAATCACAGGCAAGGTGTTTAAGGCCCCAACAACTAAAGACTTCAATGGGCCATTGCTAGAGCAATATGTGAAAAATACACAAGTTGTGGTTGATGATCAGCAAAAAAATTGGAGAAAAGGATGCAACATCTTATCCAATGGATGGACAACTGGACAGAATAGGACTCTCCTCAACTTATTGGTGACTTCTAATGGTGCAATGGTATTCTTCAAATCTATTGATGCCTCACATGAAATCAAAAACATTGAGACTTTGTGCAATTTATTAGATGGGGTGATCCAAGAAGTTGGAGTTGAGAATGTTGTCCAAATTATCGCGGACAAAGCAACTACATATATAACTGCAAGTACAATACTTATGGAGAGGCATCCCACAATTACATGGAGTCCTTGTGCTACACACTGCTCGGACTTGTTGTTGGAGGACATTGGGAAGATTGGATGAGTGAAAAGGGTGGTTGAAGATGCTAAAAGTGTCACCAAATTCATCTACAACCATACTTGGGTCCTCACTTTGATGAGAAAATACACAAATGGCAAAGACCTTGTGCAACCAGGAGTGACACGATTTGCTAGCCATTTCCTCACATTGCAAAGCATTCTTGGTGTCATTCCTCATCTTAAGCAAATGTTTGTGTCTAATGCTTGGTTGGACTCTGCATTCTCCAAAAAACCTGAGGCAGAGAAGATAGTAAGTATTGTTTTTGATGATGGATTCAACAAAAGTGGAGAGGAGTTTATCAAGGTAAGTAAAAAACACAAATATAAACTTTATACAAGATAATCTATTTGCTGTTTTTTTTAGGGGTTAATTTTGTACTAACCTAAAATTTGTTTCTTTTTTTAGGTGACAGAACCTTTGGTACAAGTTCTTTGTATGGTGGATGGAGAGGGCATACCAATGGGTTTCATTTATGAGGCCATGGATAGGGCCAAAGAGGCCATTTCACATTACTGTGGTGGAAATTCAAGAAAATATGAAATCCTTTGGCGCATTATTGATCATAGGTGGACAAACCAACTCCACCAATCAATATATGCCTTGGCCTACTTCTTGAACCCCAAATTCTACTTCTCTGATTCATTAAGGGCTGATAATGAGGTCATGGCAGGTGTTGTTACATGCATTGATAAGATGGCATCTGACCGTGATTTGAGAGACAAAATTCTTGATGAGTTGGAGGTGAGATTTAACATTTGCTATATCGTATTTATGAATTTGGGAATGTTCATTGTTGAGTTTGACAATTCTTATTTATGAATTTGGAAATGTTCATTGTTCAAGATCTACAAGGGTGCAGAGGGGATACTCCTGTCTTCACAACAAGCAATTGATAGGAGAGAAAAACAACCAAGTAAAACATTTTGTTCAATACTACAAGAAAAAAATTAGAAGCTTGATAATGATTGTTACATTTTTTACTCAATTTTAAATTTTAGAAATAATTTAAATTTCTAATATTTCTAAATGTTTTTTTGTAGATTTATGGTGGGAGAGTTATGATGCTGGCAAGCCTAATCTTCAAAAGATAGTCATCCGTATTTTGTCCTAGCCATGTAGTGCTTCTAGGTGTGAACAGAATTGGAGTTTATTTGAAAACATTCACACAAAGAAGAGAAATAGGTTGACCCAGAAGCAACTCAATGATCTTGTCTTCACTCGGTACAACCTTCGCCTTCGCACTAGAAAGGTGGAGGGTGTTTCACATGAGTCCATTGATTTGGACAAAATTGATCCATATGGTGATTGGACCATCAAAGAACAAAATGATGGTGATGATGTCCTCCTTATTGAAGATCTTGCAAAATTAGAGAGGAGCAGCAAAAGAAGCAATAGCAACAACATTGGATGATTTTGATTAAATGGACGATGACGATGATGAAGACGAGGACTTTGAACTTGAAGAAGAAGAGTCAACTCCTCATTTAGATACTTCAACACCTACTAGTTCAAGGCCTGAAAAAATGAGTTATATTAGGAGAGGGAAGAGGAAGATGTAGTCTTTAGTTTGCTGTTTTTCACATTTGGACATATTATTATATGTAATTTTGTAAACATTTATAAACTTATGTTGTTGTTATACATTTTAAAGTTTGAAATTATGATGAAATTTCAAATATTGAGTGTTATCATATGACATGTGTAATGTTTAAATTATGGCTCTTATGTTCTCTAAATGCATTAATTTGTTTTTGTTTTTTTTGTAAAACTATGGCTTTTTTCTTTTGCTGAGTCCTTTCCTGAGTTTTCTCCGAGTCCCAAGTTCGAGTCCGATTTTTTGGTCTCCCAAGTCTGAAGTAAGTCCGAGTTTTCCAACTATGGCATGAACTATAAACCTATAGAAGATAATTTGCCTGATTCAACAGTAGAGTCCTCGGAAACATCTTCAGCACAAGATTACTGAAGTTGTAGGGCAATATTCTAAAGTTCCTTGCCAGATAAGAGACGATGGCCAAAAAGAAGACACAGCGATGTATGATGCCACAAACATCAAATAAGTTCAGCACAGTCCTTTTTATGAAACAATCATTAACACCATCAGGCCTTACAAGCAACAATGATGTATTACACAGTCCTAAAAGAATTGGGGCATATTTCAAGTCTTAAGCTAGAATTGCTAGCCTGAGATTTGAACCTAAAGACAATACACAAGAACCTCAACTTTAGAATGCCTAACCTTCTAGTACTGCTAAGGGCACTTACCCACATTTATGTTTTGTTATAGCCCAACAGCTAAGGTAAAAACTAACAACACAAGAAGATAAGAAAATACATTGGCTGCATGATTTCTTTAATACCCAAGAAGACAGAATTGATTTGTGAAAAATAGTTCACCCATCCATTATTTTTCACAGAAAGGAGGATCTCCCAATCCATTACAAGGTTCATCTTGCTAAGCCATGTTCAATAATCTTGAACTAGTGAATGTATAACAAAACTGCATAGTTGCACGGGTACGTGTACCCAGACCCCTGGTACACGTACCGGGTACTGGGACGCATATCCCCGTACCGGATACTTGCTGGGTACTTTACCCTCTCCCTCAAAATGCCACGTCAACGTCAACAGATTTTTTTTGCAAAACGTTCAAAAAAAGTCTGATTTTTGTTTCCGTTTTCGACTAGATGATAGATTAAGATGTCTGATTTTTGTTTCCGTTTTTTGTTTGCGTATCAGCTTGTTGTTTATCAAGCTTAATTCAATATGTAATCGGTT
>MU223473.1:3981476-3997410 GCA_018584345.1 Thuja plicata
TCCATCATATTCGCCAGTTCTGCAACATCAAAATCATAAGCTATATCAGCCTGGCTCTCATCTTCCCGAGTATAAAGCACAACCACCTGCTGGTTCTGGTCACTGAGGTTGTGCAAATGAATAGGTCGATGGCTGTCCACAACAAAAACCTGAACGTTAGGCCCCAATTTCAACAACTGTCTGAGGTCCTGGGAACAGCCCCAATTGATTAGAAGAACTGTTAGTGCCTGGTCCTGTGAGCTGAGTTGCCGGCCAGCAATTCCATCGATATCTCCGAAGCAGGACACAGGGTAACAAGAATACCTCAATGAATCAGATGCCAGTACATGAGTTGCAATCTTCAGTGCACAGACAGAATCAGTATCAGTTGCTGACGGAAAGATCAAAACAGGTGAAGAGGATGACACATTTGCGGCACTCCGCATGCGAGTGTAGAAGCTTGCCACACTGTATTCTCTCACCATAGTTCGTTATTATTTCACGACCGCAGTGAAATTATTTTTCGGATGTACTTCAACGTCCATCAAAATCTGGAATCAAATAGATCAAATGAAACCTGATATAATTAGAGAAATCAACATAATGATCTCTGGATCTTCAGAAAGAACTTTTGAAGTTAAAAATCCTACTCTCCGAAAGTAAACAGATCAAATAACCATCCAAATCTAACTGGAGATACCAAGATCAAAAGAACTCGACTGGTTAAAAAGGTTTCTGCAAATATTAACCCAATAAATTATGATGCGTGCTGCAAAACCTCAAAAGTACAAAAGTTTTGTGGCTTCAAACATTTAATAATTAGAATTTGGGTATTTCGAGTGCTAATCATCAATTTAGCACTCCAGCTTCAAATCGTCAATTTAATTTGACCATTTTCAGCCAAAATGGTATCCTTGCAATGTAAGGATACCAAACAGCTAGCAACTGACAGTAGAGCTTCAACACTAAAACCCAAATTCCTCTAACTTTGTTTCCTATCAATTTTTCGTTGATCCAAGTAGAATGCAAGTAGATCTAAGCTGCGCTAACTGGTTCAGAGCGATTAAAGCCTCTAAGAATTGCTAAAACTGGCATTGCTTGCAAATAAAATCATTTTCACAGTGAAACTCATCCTTACCTGGCATTTTCTTGTGCAATTTTCCGAAGCTCGAGCTCTTGATCTTGGTTTCCAGTACTTCAAGCTGAAAGCTTACAAAACCCAATCCTTAAGTTCAAATAATGCAGGTGCAAGAGATCGACCGGGGGTTTGAACCTTAGACAGTACCGGTCATCTTTCTATATACGACCCGCAGTGTCGATAGTTTGAATTTTGATTGAAGGGGATATTTTGGGAGGGAAGAATCGGGCGTCTCAAATTTTGAATTTGATGGAAAGAGTTAAGTGGAGGAGCCAAATCTTGTATTTCAACACCCATCATCAGTATCGTGGTTACTTCCAAGTCGGTCCTAAATTTGATGGCCGTATGGTCATGTTTAACCTTTTTTTTTCAGAATTTACAATCCAAAAATTAAGTGGACTGTATTATGTGAAAGTGAGGATTTTAGATTGGACCTCCAAAAATTTTATTGGGATTCTATAAATATGTATCAAATTTATGATATAAATTTTTAAAATAAAATATATTAAAAAAACAAAAATTGAATGTAAATGATTAGGAAAAAATATTATATATAAGTGATTACAAATTTTCTTATTTACTTGTAGTTTAAATTTGAGAGTCGTTATGAGCGTGAGCTCATAATGTAATAGTTGCTGCGAGCCCTTGTGATAGGGAGGTGCATGGTTCGAGTCCGAGGAATTACACTAGGCTTCTGGCCTCGCAGGTTTCATACCTCTAGTCAAAAGTAACTTTTACCGATAAAAAAAAAATTGAGTCTTTATCTATTTCATTCATAATAAATATATAAAAATATATTTTTTAGTTTATTTAAAGTTATATTGTATGGAAATAAACCTTTTCTCCACATTACTTAAGTTTGAGAGACTATTACATCTATCTTGATCAAAATATTAATGTTTTTCTTAATTTAAAAGATGTATATATTTATTTTATGTTTTTAAAATAAAATATATTATTTAATATTATAATAGAAAATAAGGCTTGTTTATATGATCTTTTTGTTGGTGAAATATCTTGAAAGTTTTATTTTTGTTTTGTTTGAGATTTTGATTTTATGTAGTATATTTTTTTTTCTATTATTTGCATGATTGACTTTCTTCTTCCTTTACTCTTCTTTTATATATTTCAACATCAATCATCAATTTGTTACTCTCAAATAGCATATGACCATCTTTAACCATTTTTTTCCATAATATACACATCCAATATTTGTTAAGTAGATTGTACAATAGGAAAGTGGGAATTTTAGATGGGATTATAGGTGATGAATTTATGATATAAATTATTAAAATAATATATTTTATTAGTGAAAAAGTAAATTTGAATGGATGGTTATTTTTAAAAAAAAATTGATACACAAGCATTGACCATCAAATCTGCATATTAATCTTAAACTATATTTTTTTGGAAATAGATCATTTTTGTAAAGGGTTTAAATTTGACGATCTATGTTATCTATCTCATATATACTAAGTATATATAGATATTTTATTTATTATAAAGAATGTATATATTTATTTTATGTTTTTTAAATCAATTTATTATTTAATATTCTAATGGAAAATAAACATTCTCTATCTGATTGCTTTGTTAGTGAAATATTTTGGAGGTTTTGCTAATTTTTTGCTTTGTTTAAGATTTTGACCTTGTGCAATATATACTTTTGCTCTATTATTTGCATGGTTGACCTCTATCTTCCTTTGCTAGTCTTTGATATATCTAGGGGAAGGGGCCCAATTACCACCCGTGTTCTCATGACTCTTCACTCCTTGCTCGCCCAATTCTCCAATTACTAACTTCAAAGAAACCAAATAAAATTGTAGACTTTAATTGGAAAAGTTGTGCAACTTTGTTGGTACCCATAGCACACGATTATTGGGGCACTTGCTCATAAATATTGGTAAAAATATTATTAGAGGAAAATATATTGATTCTTGGAGGAATATGTATTGGATTAGTAGTGCATCTTTTTTAGGTGGTTGTTGTAAATGGTTATTGGGGCATCTTTAAGAAGGTATTGGGCGACACTTGTAAGTGACCACTTTTTGACCCTTGCATGCATAAGAAATCCAACAACATTTATCTTGTCTACCTAGAAGCCAGAATAATAGCTATAAGGAGTTAAGTCACATACAAAGACATTATAAAAAGTCACCAAAATTTGGTGTACCTTTGGAAGCTTAGAGTGCATGAAGTTAGCTATAACAGCTCTACCAGTACCCTTCCCCTAATGACTAATGATATTAAAAAAAAGCACCTTGGAGTGCTTGTCATTATATCACATCTCTAGAGATTTGTTCTCCCAATTCAACCCCTAGAAATATACAAAAAAATGCTCGAAGAGAGCAAGCAAGCACTCTGTAACGATATATGGAGATTTATTATTTCTTTCAATGTACCAAACTCACATGTTTTGTTAGATTTTTCATTTAACATGCTCTCGAATGAAAGAGGACTTTTGGATTCTAGATTATCTAAAATGAATGCTAATGAATGTCTTTAATCACTAGTACATAGCATCAAAATTATAAAATGTGTACTTGTAAATTTGATGTGGGGAAATAAAGGTCAATTTGAACAAAAATTTTAAATCACTTGAAAGACTAATATTAAATCATTACAAAATAAGTAATTACACATTCAAATATTTTATTTTCACCCAAATTTTGACTTTTCTGTGATCTTCAAGATACCTTTATAAGGTTGATTATTTGTCTGAGTTGTCTTCTTTTTTAAAATTGTATCTTATATTACTTGGTCAACCCATTATTGATATTTTCTAAATGCATCTAATATCTCTTCGCAAATTATGGTTGATTCCTTCAAAATAGACTAAAAAACTATGAAGATGTGTATGTATGTATAGGTACATGTGTGTGTGTGTGTGCGCGCGTGCGTGCGTGCGTCAAAAACATTGAATAAATATTTTATCTTCGTATCTTATCAAGGGTTGAAGAAACAAATCCAAATGACTTTGTCAGTTCTTGCTTGATTGCCTATGGTGGGTGATTTTTCATCATCATGTAGATTTGATAGGTTCATCTTCAATTTTACCAATGAATTCATAAACACCATTTACCATCTCAAACCCTAACTCATAAGCCTCCATGATTTTCTTAATTCATCTTCCAAAACTTATATTATTTATTTCAATGCTTCGTGTCCTTTCATCAACAAGAGGTGATTTTCTTTTATAAAAAATGTCTTTACTCACAATTGTTTCAAATTTAGTGTTTGTCATCCTTTAGATACAAGTAGAATTTGTCCCATCAACTTGAACATCTTGAAAAAAAAAATTAATTTTCTTATGAAGACCAAATCTCCTCTGAATCTATCATGTAAGACCATTATGTTGTAAATAATATTTTATCCATATGAAATTATGTCATCTATGACTATTGATTTGTCACTCGTGTGATGCATCTCATCTCGTTGATAATATATGCATCTTTATTACAAACTGAGATGGGTGTTAGGAACTATTGTTGATAAAGATCGAATAGTACCAACCAAATATTTTGTTTACAAATTCAATTCCTCAACTTATTCTTAATTATGTCTAGGTTTTGGGATCCTTGTCTACTCTTGGTATGATAAGTGTAAATTCTAATTTTACATTCTCATTTTTAACTTCTCTTATCTATTTTACCAAATCTAGTTTGGAAATATCATGATCGAAAGGATTCCTTGTCCCTTTTGTCTTTAATGGCAACTAGAGTAGCAATTTTTTCAAACCTTGCCCCTTGTGCAATAGTGACAATGGAAGAGATAACTTTATGTTTTTTAAGCCAATACTCTATATAAAAAAATAAAAAATAAAAAGATATTGTAGAAAATCTAGCTTAGATACCATCTAAATATTATTTATAACCATCTAGGAACACCAAAATTGGATGAGTTGACTTGCATTAATGTATAACTATTTTCTTAAGTGACTAGTGGATCCTATATAGAGTGTTGAAAATGAGGAGGAGAAATAAATGGAGGCAATGGAGGGGAAGGAGTCCTATAAAAAGGGGGAGAAGACTTGTTGCAAAATTGAGCAAAATGAGTGATTGAGGAATCGATATAGATGTGTTGGTATGGTTTTCATCGATTTCAACTAGATGTTGTTGTCATATGTGATTGTTTTTCTATAATAATTATTGAGTATATTGCTCTGCATACTCTGTATATTGACAATCTATTGATGAGATTTTTCCATTGTGGTAAAGACTCTTTGGAGATAATTATTTCACATTTTTGAGGTTTACAATGAAGTGCAATGGATTTGGCAGTTGTCTGTGTTTGTTGTGACTGGCAGTGGTTTATGCGTGAAATGCATGCTTTGCATTTATCCACATAAATGTTACTAATGGTGCACTTTTGGAAATGAGATATTAATGTCCTTAGCTTCATTCATTTTAGTTGGCACGAGATTGTTTATTTCAGAGATTTGGTTTCAAAGTTTATGGTGTTTCTACTCTAGGTTTGGTCGACCTCAGGTGTTTACACTTCATTATTTTGTTTCAGTTAATGCAAGAGGAAATGCAATGTGTATGGTGATAGTTTTGGTCCCAGGTATGATGTGTTGTGGTCCACGTCTCATTTCTCCCCATCGTGGTAATGTTTAGTGTTGACCTATTTCAAATTATATTTGGCTAGTTGCTTGGCTGACTCTTAGAGACTTCACAAGTTATAGATTGATATAAATAAAGGACAAATCATTATAGATCATGTGTGGTTGAGAAAGTGAAGAGTGGCATTTTTATACACGTGTGGATTATTGTACAAGTGTGCACTGATGCAAATAAGACATATGGAAGAGGATTTGTCTCCCTGATTGATTGAGTTGTTGTGAAGAGTATTTTCAAATAGTGTGGACATTCATGTATTATCTATTAGTGTAGTGAAGATTAGTGGATTGACTTGGTGCTACTTTTTAGTGGTGAATCTATTCTCTTTTATCTTTCTTCTCTTGTAGTGAGTCGTCTCTCTTTAGATGGTGAGTCCTTTGGTAGTGAGACCCTGGCAGTGAACCTTTTCTCTGTAAAAATATTCTTAATTGGTGTTCATATATTTAAGAATAATATTTTCCATGGTTTTTCCCTTAACAAGGTTTTCCACATAAATTTGTTGTTTCATGGTTGATGTGCTTTCATGTTTTTATCTATTTGCAATTAAGGATTAAAGTAACTTTTGTGGAACAAATAAAAAGTGTTATTAAGTTTAAAAGTTTATGGACAACTGATTCACCCCCCCCCCCTTAGTTGTCTTGCACATCCAACAATTGGTATCAGAGTTGTGGTTCCTTGGAGAAAAGATTAACCACATAACGATACCTTGATGGCACATAAACTGACACTACCTACTTTTGATGGAACGAAATACGGCTTTTAGAAAGTATAGATGTGGGGATATTTGATCTCTTTAAGTTACAAGACATGGAAAGTTATGGAAACTTAGTATGTGAAATAGATTGGTGGACTAAATACTTCAAACAATATTGAAAATCTATTCTTTGTAGAATATATAAGAAATATTCATTTGTCTTCTATGGTATCAAACTTTCCTATCTTCTCCTCGTCTCTTATAATGTAACATTTTCTTTCAAAAAATTGAAATATTTAACAGAAGGGTTTCTTCCATACCATACCTCATATTATGTTTTTCCAATATTCTTCATTATTTGAACTCTATTTAGTAGGTATACTACTGTAAAAAAGGCTTCTTTCTAGTATACTTTTGGTATATTTTCTTCCTTGATCACGGTTCTTGATGCTTCCTGTATTGTTTTGTTCATCCTCTCAACTACGCCAAATTTTTATGGTGTTCTAGGAGAAGACAAATGTATCCTAACCCCATGGTTCTCATAGAAAGTGTTATACTCATCTGAAGTAAAATCTCCTCCTCTATCAAATCTCAAAAATTTGATTCTTCTATCTGCTTCATTCACAACCATAGCTTTAAATATCTTGAACTTCTCTAGTGCTTCAAACTTTTCTCTTAAGAAAGTAACCGAAGTCATCCTAGAATATTCATCGATTAAAAGCATGAAATATTGTTCTCCTTGTATCTGATTCTAGTAGGTCAGCATAGGTCAATGTGCACTAAATCCAATAGTTCGATAGTAAATTATTCTTTTGTCTTGAAAGTTCTCCTTGTTTATTTTTTTATTTGACATTCTTTGCAAATATTGTTGACGGGTCTTGTAAGCTTTGATAAATCTCTCGTTATGTGCAACAAACTTATCCTTATCATATTATCAAAGTTGATATGACACATCCTTGTGTGCTACAACCAACTCTTATTGATCTTAGATATTAAACAATATCTTATTGTAGTCTTCAACTGATGCATGTTTCCTCCGATCTTCTTTTCAGTAACAATTACAATTTTGGATTTCTTCCTTGTCTCACAACCATCTTCTTGAAATATAATATTATATCCATTCTCACAAACATGTCCAACACTTAAGAGATTATCATTCAGACCTTTCAGATAGTAAACATTGTTAGTGTTATGTTTCCCATCAAAACTAATAAAGCTAATTCCAACTATTCTTCCTCCTTGATCACCTCCAAATAACAAATACTTTATCATACTTTTCAAGTTTTAAAAACTTACTTTTTATCACCAATCATATGATTTGAGCATCCACTATCAATGAGACATCATCTATGTTCCTTATTACATATAAAGAAAAGTTCTTAGAATCTGTACCTTTTGTTTTTAATATGTTTGAAGCACTAACAGGTTTAGTACCACGAGTATCTTCTTTTATTGCTAGAAATAAACATTGGTCGTCTTCCTCATAATCTGATTCATCATCGTAAATACTTTCATTTTCTCTAACATAGTAAGCTTTTTTATCAAACCTTTACTCTTCATATTCTTTTGTTATGCAATTATGTCAGGACATCTAGAAGCATAATGACCAATGTTTCTATAGTGAAATCATTTAAAGGGCACCTTACCTTTTTATTTTATGGTACCTTTCTTCATTCTTCTTACAATGTTTGTTTTTATCTCATCCAAGTTGTCCTCATCTAATTCTTCCTATTTACTAGTTTCGTAGCCTTATAAGATTTTTTTTCCTTACACTAGTAGTATCAAACTCTCTCATCTCAAAAGCAAGCAATGTGCCATATGTCTATTCTCTAGAATACTAATTCAAAATATGAGTTTCTTCAATAGTACAGACCTTGGAGCTATACGATTTAGTGAGGGTTTTGAGTATCTTTTGTATCACATAATTTTCTTCTAGTGTTCTGCCAAGATTGATAATTCCATTTACCACATCATCAATATTTTGCATGTATGTCTGTTACACTTATTGAGTTGTTATTGGCATTTATTGTCATTGATGTCAAAACCTTCACACCAACACTCTAGCGGTATTAGTTGGTTGTTGGCATTTTTGGTAATGTTCCTGTTGGTTTTCAGTTGTTCAACAAAAATTTTGGTTATGTGCATAATAGGTTCAGTATGAGCATCTTTTAGTGTCCTTGGTGTTCCATGGAAAGTGTACATTGTTCTACTCATGGATTTTTTTGGGGGTTCACTTGTATGCTTTTGGTGCTCAACAATGCATGGAATGTCCAATTTGTTTCGGGTGGTTGCTATGGCTACAATGTTTCTCCATGTATTTCAAATATCTAGATAGTGGTGCACTTCATCTGATGATTTTGGTTTATTATCTACACCCGTATTCAGGACAAGATTCATCCATCAGTGATTTCAATTATTTCATGGTTCATCTTTTGGACTTGGTTGTGGTGTTCAAATATTTATGGTAATTGTAATATGCATTGTAATATCTGAAGTGTGACATATTTGTGGTTTGTGTTGTAGCACGTGGATATATTTTCTTAAGTGTGTCCTAGATTTAGGATCGATGTTATGCATTAAATGTAACTGTAATATCTTTTTTCTTTGGGGCTTTCACACATGTTTAGTGTGGGGAAACATATGTATGACTGGATACGTGTATAAATAAAGGAAATCTTTTGTATTCAGAGAGAGAGAGAGAGAGAGAGAGAGAGAGAGTGGATGTGTGTGCATGAGGTATGGTGTGAATATGTGGCAATGGCGTATGTGAGTAGAGTTTTTGTGAAGCATCATAATTGAAGATCAAGGGGAGACTTACATACTAATAATAGTGGATTAGACAAGGAATTGAAGGAATCAAAGGATGAAATTGCAGAGATGAAACATGAACTAAAAGAATTGAAGGAATCAAAAGGAAATGGTGTAGATCAGGATAGGGTAGTGAAGGATTCAAAGGAAAGAATAGAAAACCTTGAGAAGAATTCAGATGAAATGATACTAAGGGAAGATTTTATCAAAGTTGGATTGAAATACAGGATGAAGAGTGCTTGGTTAGCTAGAACAAAACTAGAATTTGGAATGGAAGATTGGAAAGAGACTAGATAAAATTTCAAGGAGATTATCAAAAAGAGTTCAGAACACAATGAGAAGCTGGAATTGGAATTGAAAAAGAAGAGGTCAGAAGAAAGTTATGTGAAAGCAGTATTATTTTTTATCAATTACTAGACACGAAGAAAAATCACAAAGATAAAGAAGGTCCAGGGTTGACTGGTGAATGTTCAAATTAGAAGGACAAAGGAAAAGAGAGGATAACTAAAGATGATGTGAATATTGAAGTGAAAAGTGAGGTTAGGAATCAGAATACATCTACATAAAGGCCTCTGGTAAGACAAATAAATTCTTAAAGGTACTTATCTTTCAATGGTTATTGTTATACTTGAAAAAATTTGGTCATAAGGTAGTTGATTGTACAGCGAGAAAACAAAAGGTTCAATGCTTTAATTTTCACAAGATTGGTCATAAAGAAAGTCAATGAAAAAGTCAAGTTTCAAATCAGGAAAGGAAGTATGCAATGAATAATATTTTTCATGGGAATTGATATGTGTGTTACAACATTGGTCACAATGCTAGTCAATGTAGATATAAGGTTCAATCAGTGAGATATGGTAAGAGGAATGTAAATTATTTCAAATGTGGATAAAATGGTCATTATGTTGAATCATGCAGATCAAATGGTGCTCCGATTAATACTGAATATGGTAAAACATGTATGGTTTCAAGAGGATATTAGAAGACTAATGTGAAATGGAAAAGAATGAAATTGTTGGAGCAGAGAGTCTTGTGGTACCATATCCCAGTACTAGTTTTCTGACAACTCAGCTAAATTCTTGGACTCAGGGGGGGTATTAAGCATGGAAAAATTACACTCCCTTGCCTTAAGGTGGTATTGGTTTCAAGCAGCTTGCTTTCGGTAGGAAGAATCAGAGTATTAATGATGACAAGACGTCTTGGTTGATTGATGTGTGAAGTACAATATGTTAGCGTCAATGATATTCAAATTTTGATGGGAAAAAGTGTGATCATGTTTCGTAGCTATAAAGACGAAATGATTGAATTATTTGATATTATAGCTCAAAGATAAATATTGCAAATTTTCAAAGAGCTTGTGAAAGAATAATTGAAAAGAGATTATGGGACCCAAGTCAATTGTTCATAGTATCCGTGCATCTATGAAGAGGAAAATGAAGAAGGAAAATGAGCTAAAGGAGTTTGATCACAGGTGTATAATACAACTGGAGTTTGGATTACCTGTGGAGGATATGTAGAGAGTCATAAATCTTGGACTCGATACCCGGGGAGAATTTTGTGGTGTGATGACAACAATTTTATATTGTTTGTGCTAAGTCAGTTTCATGGTGAAACCTTGTTGTTGGAAAAGTCCTGTGTCGTGATCAAGGAAGTAATTGAGGCAATTACTTGATTGTGCAGTGTTGGAAAATTTCCTAGGAAGATGTTTATTAGCTATTAGGAGGTATAATCTCTAACGGTGATTGGCAAGGATCAACACACATTTATAATTAGCACTCTTGAGGATCCAATTATAAGGTATGTTTCTTACAACATTTCATATAAGATACAATTTTTAAATAGTGACGGTTCGACATCTATTATAGTTGTGTATATATCACATAAGATTGTAATGTATAGATGAATTTATGCAAAATGTTGTTGGATAACCTTCTGTTGAATGTAAAGATGTCTATTAAAAGTGGTTATAGTTTCTATTTTGGGATGTTAGTTATGTGCTTGGTATTTTATTTCATGAGGTCTTTGCCTGGCAAAGAAAATGTTGAGTGGAGAACTGACATTCCTGTCGATAAGTAGATTTTTAGATACTTTGATGCATTGGAGAATAAGGGAGATACTTTTAATGCATATTCCTTCTCTATATAAAAAAATATTGGTTCTGGTTTGGTTGTTCCTGGTGCCTTACTGGAAAGTCATGGTAAAGAAGGTCCCTCCTCATGATAGAAGAGTACAAAAGAAGATATCTACAGTCCATCTCCTGAAGTGAAGAAGAGGAAAACCAATGATAAAGGAAAAGAAGTGGTCACTATTTTAGAAGATGATGAAGAATAAGATAATAAGGAAGAAAGTGTTTCAAATGAGGAAGCTAAAGAAGATATGGAAGTTTCAGAGGAAGAAGAGGATGTGGAGAAAATCGTGCTTTCTCCAATAGGATCTGAGTATGTTGATTCTAATGTTTCTTGAGGTATGCTTGATAACGTTGAATATGACAGAGTTAGTGTTCTGTGGACTGATTGTTCCTCAATGGACAAGTCTTTGGTGTTGAAATTACTGACTAGTCATTTAATCAATAAGAGGATCACGATGTCCAGTGTATCTAGCATGTTACCGGATGATTTGTTTAATGTCGTAGAGAACAATTTATTGCAATATAGTGTTGATTATTGGACAATTGAAAACAAGTTAGAGAAGAAATGTGATAATGTGATGCATAGACTATCTCAAGTTATCAAAAGAACAAGGGAATGCATAAAGGATATTACTGGCACTTATCGATACTATCTTTTATGGCCTACAGATGTTGATAATTTTATAGGGCAGAGTGAAGTGATAGAGATAGAGCTAAATGAAATTGGGAAGACATATGATATTTTCAAGGATAGAGATGGGAAACAACGAATTAGTGTCGGTGAACTTCAGGCATAGTTGTTGTTGTAGCAGAGACAGAGAGAAGATTTGATCAAGACCTTTTTACTGGCGAGGGATATGATTGAGGTTCAGTTTGAGTTTGTTTTTGGTATCCTAACTGATGTAGAGGATTACAAGAGGAAACTTCAATCTCTAGATTGTACAAAATCTTTTGACAAACTAGTGGAGTGTAAAAGTCTATGTGCTCGGATGGAGGCAACTATTGTTGATTGGAATAAGGAGCTTCCAATTTTGAAGTAGAGGTATAAGAATGTTTTTTCAATTAAATTTGTTGTATTACTTTGAATTTACTTTATTTATTTTTTGGCCCTTTTCCATTGTGGAAAAAGGGGGAGAGAAAAGGAGAAAATAAATGTCACATCTACTCAGGGGGATTTTTGGAGTTTTTGAGTTTTTTATGTTTTGGTGTTTTTCCATTAATGCCAAAGGGGGAGATTGTTAGACTTATTGAGTTGTTGTTGGAATTTATTTTCATTGATGTCACTGACAGATAAATAATTTTATAAAGTGTGTGGGAATAACTTATTCACCCCCTCTTAGTTATTCGACACGTTCAACAGTGTTATTATAGTGTCTTCTACTTCCATCCATAAACCTTCATATTTAGCCTTTGCATTCTGCATCTTAGCTTGTTTGACTATATTATTACCTTCACATGTACTTTCAATTTTTTCCCACACATCATGAGAAACTTCCAAAGATACAACCTCAGTCAATTCAATGTAGTCAAAGCACTAAAAATTGCAAACCATGCTCTTTCATCATCTTCACATGCCTCGATCTCATTCGAAGTATTCAGTCCACCTATCAATTTTACATATTGAATTTCCACAAGCTTTCCAAGTCTTGTAACTTAAAGAGATCAAAAATTTTAGGTGGTTGTAGTTAATGATTATTATGGCATCTTTAATAAGGTATCAAATGACACTTTTAAGTGACAACTTTTTTACCCTTGCGTGCATAACAAATCTCACAACATTTGCTTTGACTACCCAAAATCCAAAATAATAACTATAAGCAATTAAGTTACATATAAATACATTATAAAAATTCATCAAAGTATGATGTACCTTTAGAAGATTAGAGTGCATGAATTTAGCTATAACAACTATTAGTACCCTTCCCCTAATGACTAATGATATTTAGAAATACCTTGGAATGCTTATCATAATATCAAATCTCCAGAGATGTGTTCTCCCAAGTCAACCCCTAGAAATATGCAAAAAATGTTTGAAGAGAGAAAGCAAGTAGTCTATAATGATATACGAAGATTTTCTTTAAATGTACCAAAATCTCTGTGTGTGTGTGTATCTTGGGCAAGATGGATGTGTTGTCATTAATGTCAAAATATTTGTTTGTCAATGGTGCAATATGATCAGAGGTTCAATGGATGAATGGAAATGGTTGCACACATCACAAGATGTTGTAGAGAGTCTGTACTTTGTCTTTGTCAAGTTACGGAGGTGCACGTGAATATTTGGATGAGTTATGAGGAGAGGTTCAATGACTGGCTCTTATATTGTTTGCCAATGTTGATAGGGTGACAATGATTGGTTTTGTGTACACTTCTATGTTGATATTTTTGTATGCGCACCTAAGAGGAGATATGGGACATAATGATGTGTCCTTAGTTCAGAAGGTTTATGGTCCAGAGGTCCGCAAGGAATTTTTTAGATATTATAGTCGAAGGTTATAGTGTTCTTGGGGTTCTCTGTGTTAGTAATAACTAAGAGGGGGGGTGAATCAGTGGCCTCAAATATTTATCAAATTTAAACTTCAATCCACCAATCAATACTTCTCAAATTATTAATTCCCTACAAGATGTATGCCTTTGAAATACTTGAAACAAATAATTGTCTATTGGTTTACCTTGTTTGTCCTTATTCTCCTTGATAACCGATAACTAGTAAACTGTATTTACCGATACTTAGTAAATATGCAGAGCATACCAGTCAATCCATAAATGCATATGTAGAATGTAAAACAATAAAGTAATAAATCATACACACATAACACAAGAATTTTAACGTGGAAACCCTGTTAAGGGAAAAACCATTGGGACCGGTACCCCAAATTTTCACTCTTCTGAAGTGAGCCCTGTTAGGAGCCAACCCTGTTAAAGGTTACAAACACACTGTTAAGTGCAACCTTGTTAGAGGATTTTCAATACATAGGTTGTCACTAAGTATCTGGCATCTACGCTACCATCCTTGAATTAGTCTCATGACTGTCAATAGGCTTTATGCAAATCTTACTACCATCCTTGAATTAGCCTCCTTCTTAGACTTTCAATAGGATTTAGGTAAGACCGGTGCTACTATCATGAGTCAACCTTCTGGTAATCTGTTAGGATATACCTCAGTTACAAAAGACTGTTAATTCCTGCTCTGTTAAGAGACTTAATGCTTTAATGGTTAAACTGAAACAAAATGACCTGTTTCTAATGCAACTGAATTACAAATTTTCAGATCTATTTACTTACAATATCTTTTTGATCAATATATCAATACAATTCCTTTGTACTTAACTCTTTCTACTCTGTGATGTTGTGCTTCTTTGTCCGTCGGTGTGTGCAGAATTCTTTAGCTCTCCCTTAGCTTGATTGATCAGGACTGCATGAAGTTAATCCTTCATCAGTTTCTTATTCAACATCTTATATCAGTTCACTCCCCTGTGTATCTAATTTCTTGCTCGTCCACACTAAAAGTGAATTATGCTTGTCTCTTATATAGACATGATTTTCCTTAATTCTAGGTTCTTGATTCTTGGTGTGAAAAACAATCCAGCCAAATTGATTTATTGCTTTAAAACCTTATTTATCTCGTAGTTATCTTCTTGCCAACTGTACAAATCACTTACTTAACTATGGTCAAATAAAACAACCAGTTAAGTCTATCCTTTAGCTCTGCCAGCTAGATATTTTGTCATTTTCTGATCTCTCTATTATGTCATTCAATTCTGCAGTTCGTCGCCAGTGACAACTGCCAGTTCCATCAGTGTAAATTTAGTTATCTTCGAGATCTCTGTCTGTCGGGCATCATTGGATCTTTCTTGTCGAGCAACATTGTTTTTAGCTCATCGGGCATCCTTTGATTCTGCTTCATCGGGCAACACTGTCTTCTGCTCATCGGGCATCACTGTGACTTTATCTCTGTCTTTACCGATGGTGTGCACTCCACCGGTGTAGTCTGTCACTTGGTGAATACTTGACTTTTATGCATTACAAAAAGCATAACCTTTATTCCATTGATTCTCTGAAGTTTTTGGCATTATGTATATGACCATACAGATGATATCAAGTTGACATCAATGACAATACAAACCATTAACTGATTTAATGTCTTGCATCATCTTAACTTAATATAGTCAACCATTTAATCAGTTACATGTCATCAATCTCTCCCTTTGGCATTGATGGCAACATACTATATTATCACACTATACTATTTCTAATACAATATGAAATACAATTATTGAGATTCATCAAATTACCAAACAGTTTGTTTTGATAACCGATAGAATGTTTAACCATTGGTAAGCTCTGTGTAAGCTTAGATTTGACTCTAGCAGCTTTCCTTTTTCTTCTTCTGATGTGTTGTGACCTCTGTTGGTGTCAAAATTATCTTTGATTGTTCTGCTTCTGTGATGTCTCTGTCTTTTGTTTGCAACTTTTATACAAATTCTCTCCCTTTGGATATGATCTTTCCCTGTTTGGAGTAATCTGATAATGAATAGTTTCTGATGATAATATGAAAACATTCTCTCCCT